>VDFB02174155.1:15609-143842 GCA_007258455.2 Sequoia sempervirens
ATGATATGCATGTCCAACAAGGCAAGTTGTGTAATGACCCCAAAGATCATAGGCACAAGCCTCAACAAGATCCTTAAGATGATACCTTTCGAGCTCTTGTCCAGCAACTTTGGCATCAACTGCCGTCTTGCACCAATACATTCCAAATTGAAAAGGAAAATTGGCAGCTGGTCTATGCTTGCGGCATAAAAGACGATGAACATCATGCAACTGCCTTAGGAACTCAATAAAGACTGTCTTATCCGAAGGATAACGTGGAAGCATAGCTGGATTTCCTATAAATCCGTATACTCGAATGTAGGTGTATGTCGGGAACTGAATAAACCAATCCGCCCAACCATCCATGCAGCACTCTAGCTAATAGAGATCTGAGCGTTAACTCGGTCAAATTTCCTTTGTGCCGTCGGGGAAAGCCTGCGTGAACAAGCGGAAATGACGTTTGTAATGAACTCAGGCAGTCATAATCTTGATAGACTTTCACGAACGAGGAATGCCGCGAGTGTTTTAGTCCTCAGGCCCGACCACGATATGCAATCAAATTTTGAGATAGAACATGTGAAACTCATGAGCAGCTAGGAAACGTTGATACGCTTGTGGATAACATCGATGAAGGATGCCCGATCATACTCTGCTTAGATATGATCGCGACCAATGATGTAACACATCCAAGGCTGGAAAACATTTGCATGTGATTGACATGAGACACGATTCAAGAGTGTAATTAGAATCGCATACTCATCCTTGTACTCACCACGACTCACATTGTTTGGCAATCTGTTCTTCGCTTGCTTTAACCATCTTTCTGCCATTTTACTCTGGCACTTGTCCACATCAGCATTGAATGCCTGCTCGCACTGCTCCATAGAAATAACTAGACTATTCGGGTGCTGAGGTATACCAAAACTTCTTTCAACGTCCAGAGGCTTGAGACTGCAGATGACTCGTCCATCTACTGACACTATCTCACGAGTAGCAGAATTGTAATGCTTAACACAAGACATCACGAACTCAACACAATGAACGGAGATAGGTAAGGAAGCGGCCTCTAATAACCCAGACTGTTGAATGTTTCGAATAATCGAATCTCTGATCTTGACTGGATGTAGAACTGCTTCTGGCAGCACCTTGTAAAGATTTGTCTCAACTGTCCCGATGAAGTCGTGAGTAAGGACTGTTTTGGTCCTATATTCGAGCTGTGTACTGCATTCTAAAAAACTCGCCTGTTGACTGTGAACTCGACTATGTTCTGACAAGATTTCTGGAAAGCTAAAAATAGCCTGCTGAGGCTAAAAATAGCCTTTTGAAGAGTTATTTCGGCGAAAAATCTGAGATATGGGTTTTGTCCAAAAAAAGATTCTAAGACAACCCGGAACGTCAGAAATGGGAAAATCTAACTTCTACTCGACCATGCAAAGAGTTTTCAGTTAAGAAAATTAGAAACTCGATAACGAATGCTCGGGAGTTAAAAATTCCTGAAAAATCAAACGCACGAATTTAATTCGAGGAAGTCATACAGAAATGATCCAGATGTTTAGACTTGTCAAATTTGCCAATTTCAGGAACATGCGAATTGTATTTTGAGAGAAATTTGAGAATCAAAGAGGAGAAAGACGTTTTTTCTATGCTTTTTCTTCTGTGAAAATCGCCCCTGTTCTTCAAATTTGTTGATGAATGTGAACAAAAACCTGCAAAAAGAATTCTTTGATGAAATCTCCCTTGGAGACTGATGATAAATTCGCCCAACCTGTAAAAACTCGCCTCTGCTCTGAAGAAATACGAATTTCTTACGCTGTGTGAATGATTAATGATGGGGCCATGCTTAAATAAAGAGAATTCGCACCATATTGTTTACTGCAAGATTTAAAACCTCGACCAAAATAGAAGGCTTCTGATTGGACCCCTCCAGTTACACTAACACTATCTTGAAGTTCGAAATTTAAATAATAATAAAATATTCATTATGCAATAGCACAAAAAGGCACCAATTTTAGAAATTCGTCATTGAATGCTTAAATATGCAAAAATAAATATTAAATATTATTTAAAATCAGTTGACAAACCAAGTAAAGCACTTGGATTCACCGGCGAACTTCACTGATTTCGAAAAGTCCTCATTTGACCTCATAGGCTTCCATTTGCTTAAGATATTACGATTTTTATTAACTTCCTACTTTGTAGCTGACTATAAAGTTACAACTGGCCATCTTTGACACCGATTCCCGGGTGACCAGATGATGCTGAGACTGAACAGGTGTATTTATTGCGAAGCCTGCAAAGCAAGGAAGAAATGTCTGCTAGGAGTCATTACTGCAAAATCCATCATTTAACACCTCAAAGAATTAGGTGCCCTTGATTAAATTGATTTTCAGGTACCAGACTTAACCATTTCTCCATACTGCCATTTGATGCTTCAAACGGCTGTCGATAATGAACGGTGAACCCTGCTGACTGGCAAACAAGCTCACTACATGCCTGGAGGTATTCCACATCCAACGAATATATGCAAGGCATCTGAAAGCTGTAATGGGGACCTGAAACAAAGGTGCGCATGGGCTTCAGGCACACCGGGACTGTTTTGACAAAAGTTGAACTTTCATCCAAGTACCCTACTTTGTCCTCCGACACCGAGAGCTGGAATGCCCCAATTGTCTCTCTGCATAGCTAGGAGCATTGAAAAGAGATGTCTCTGGAGGTGATGAAGCGAGAAAACTGCTTCTAAGACCTCAAAAATACAAGTGCATTTTTTATTTAAAATATACGCTCCATACTTAGCTATTTTCTGAGCTATCTTCGTTTTACAGTATTTCACCAAAGACCTCACACGTACGAGCGTTTGCCAAATCCCGAAGGCTGACGGCTGGGCTCGTTGGATAGCTGGAGTAATTACGCTAAAGTCCCGTGAAGACTTCGAACGTCAATAACCTCATCTGATAGGCCTAAAGACTAGGCACCCCTGGCCTACAGAATTACAGTGATTGCTTTATGCTTCTCCGCCCGTGAAATTACGTGCCTGGTAGAATCTCTGCCACGATCTCTCAGAATGTCGGATTAATAGGCAAGTTGGTGCATCACGAAGCTAGACTAGAGTACCAAAGATGTCAGGAAGACCTCATCAGCAAACTCTGGCGTCTTAAGGGTCATTTTGAAGGGTGCCCCTGGGCTACAGGGGCGCAATTACACCATTTGAGGAAGCTCTGTGACATGAACTCACTTCATAAGCTCATCTTCTGACGTCGACTGCTAGAGCTCTGGGACTCAGATGACTGCATTTGATAGTTCGTCGGACAGGCAGACTAGTCGTGAAGAGATCGAATACATCAACCATCAGAAATACCAAGATCTAAACCTCCATTAAGAGGTGTGCCCTTAAGCTACAGGGGCGCAAAAGCTGGAAAAAGAAGCTTCTGCAAACTGCAACTTTGGAATCTTCAACCTGTGATGTCTATAACTGGAGTTACGAGTCTCGGATAGCCTCGCAGAATAGCTCATCGGATAGGCAGACTAATTCTGAAGATATTGACTGTATTCATGAGCATTTACCACAAAATTTAGGCCTTCAAAAAGAAGGGCGCCCCTGGGCTACAAGGGCGCAATTTTGCTTTTCCTTGAGAAATCTTCAAAAATTGATCATTGAAATCATCATCTTGGTCACTGAAATAACCGTTCAAAAGTATTAAGTGTCGCTGTGAAATGCTCCTCCATTGTGAAATGTTTCATTTTGAGTCTCTAATTCAGGTTTTGATCAATGGAACTGCCTTTGATTGACAAAACACTAACAAAACTCCATGCTTGATATCGCCCAAAAACTGTATTTAACATTATCTTAGCAAGGTTTAGACTATTTTAAGCAAAATGCCTTGATGAAGCAAAAAATTTGGTTTGGGTACAACATTGTGCAAAGGTGGAAAAATAGTAAACCATTGTAAAAAAATTCAAAAAATACCCTTTCCATAGGTATTGATGTCCTTGTTTCACCCAAAAAATAAATTGGATTTCGATATATACACAAGAAGTTAGGTTGTATGATACACACGTATGTCCAAATTATATTTACAATGACTTCAAAAACTAATTTTTAAAAAAATATGCAACAAAATATTATGAAAAAATATTATTTCCCTAGATATTGATGTTGAGAATCTATATTTCAAAAATTAGAATTTAATCCTTTATAGAAAAAAAGTTATGTTGTATGACAAAAACGTTACTTTCTGAAAATGTTGTTTTCTGTTTAAAACTAGTTATTAAAGGATATGTTGAAAGATTCATGATTTATTTTGAAAAAATTGAAAAAAAATATATTTAGAATCTACACACAAATTGCCACAAATCACTAGTTCACATCATCTTCAAATTCTTAACGATTTAGCTGCTATAGGTCTAAGAAGATGAAGATTCAGTTAAAAATATTGATGTAAATGTCCATCTTGGGCAAAAAGTGAGACACGGTATTGTGGTTTCACCCCGGACCAATTTCATTTGAAGTTAAGCTATCCATGGGTATGCTTAATAAATGCGGTCCCATCGATTATACACAAGTGCATAAAGTTCCCATTTGAAGAAAAAATACACATGTTGTTTATCATAGTGGGTTTAAACCTTTGGCTTCCTGTGGAAATTTTTCACTAGATTATTTTTGGCCTCAACCTATTGACCCTGTTAAGCCTCGTGAAAATCATTTTCTATATCATATCAAAAGTTTAAAGCTAAGTGTATAGCTAAGTTATCCCTTAGTAATATCTCACCTAAGATTCCTCGGTCTACTGTGACTTCAATGAATATTCCTCCTACCTCATAGGTTGAGGATGAACCTAAGTCTAAACTGGGTATTCTCCCTCTTCTACTGGGTATGTACGTTGCAGTTCCACCTCCACCATCCTATAAAAGACCAAGGGATAATCATATAATTAACTTTGTGCCTCTAAAGGGAAAATAAGTTTTTAGACCTAAAAATATAATGGTCTCCCAACCTGCTATAGTCCATTCAATTCCTCCTCCAAAGAAAGAAAAGAGACCTATGTTGGGAAACACCTCAATTACCCCTTTGCAAGCCAAAATCCATGCAAGAAGAAATAAAAGTGTAAAAGTGAGTAAACAAAGATATTGTACCTTAGCTCGTCAACTCACTAAAAAGAGTGAAACCTTACCTAATGATCATCCATCAACCCATGAGTTACCTCCCTCCCATCCATCCTCGTCATCACCTAACTCCACGCTGCCACCCTCACTAAACCATGAAATCAAACCTTACCTATCCCAACCTAAGCAAAGAATGAAAGATGAACATATGAATGATATTACTTGAAGTCATGATGATAATAAATAATCTATTGTGATAAATTTGGATAGTGAAGAAGAAGATAAGCTAGAAGAACCAAAAGAAGATCATAATGAACTAGCTCTTATATTTTCTAAATTGATGAACTTAACTAGGGGCAGTCATGATGATCCTCCCAATGAGAGTGACTCCCCATGTGTTGAACCCAATGATGCTCCTTGTACAAAACTTGTAGTCCCTTTAGCATATTATCTACCTTCCATTTATGATGAACAAGATTGGGATGCAAACGATTTGCTTTAGTACAACTCACGTGTGCAATACCCTTATTTGTGTATGTCTTTAGTGTGTTTTCTTGCACGTGATATGATTCCCTATGTTGTACTGATTGGCATGTCTTTATGTTTGTTAGTTCTCTTTGGATGATCCTTGTTCTTGGTGGCACAAGGATACAAAGAAAACGAATCTATCATGACATTCATCTATTTGTATCTCCATTCTTCTTTATATCATAAACATTGTTCTCTTGTGTTTTCCTTTTGGGGACGATACAAGGTGTTGAGACATTTAGGTCTCTTCCATGTTGGCCCAAAAGGCTTGTTATGTTGTCTTCATTGTGTTCATAGATCCACGAGTGTTCAGGGAATGATGTCAATTCCAAGCATAATCATATTATATCTTATCTATGGTCTATACTAACCCAAGATCCATGGATCCCTTATATGCTATCTATTGTCTTGTTATGTGGTTTTATTTTGAGGGAAACCCCTTTCACGGGTTAGCTTTATTGGGAACATATCATTGGAATAGGGTTTTCCAATAAGCTCTCATGACATTTTCATGTTGCATATACTGTTTTACCCTACCTTAAAGGTAATTGCTTACAATTGGTGTTAGTAATTACTTTAAGGTGGGGCCTTGCATTCCATTATGTGCTACACTTTGTTCACATGCATTGGACTTGGTGATACGTTTTCTTAGCATACTGATCATTTTTTGTAGTACCTTATTTGAATTATTGGGATTATAACTCTTGACATGGTTGACATGGGATCACACCTACTGAATATCGGACTTCACTAGCCCTTGTGTGTTTCTCATTTGCTACCTTTGCAGAAATTCACCTAGTGAATATCGAACTTCACTAGACTGTGTTGTTTCTTGTCAAACCTCACCTAGTGAATATTGGACTTCACTAGCCTGTGGTTCTTTGGTTCATGGTTCACCTAGTAAATATCAAACTTTATTAGCAATTTTAGGCACAATAATAGAAGCAGAAAAATATACAAGATAAAATCGTACTTCTACTCTATTTTCAATCAATACATTACAAACTTATATAGGAGTTTTGATCTCCTATATTATAGGAACTACTCTCTAATAATATGAGTTGTTTTAACAACTCATATAACTATAATCTTCATACAACCTATACATAATATTCCAACAAGCCATACTAACAAACCCCATTATTATTTCCTAACAATATTATTACGTTGGTTGTCAACAATTTTTTAACCAATGTGAACACTAATATTTAATTTCCCAACATTCCCCCCCTTAGTGTGAACATGGTACAAACTCACACCCTTTATCTGCAATATGCTCATCTTTGTGGCATGTCCAACTGACTCATGACCTTGATCCAAAGAAAGGCTCTCTCCTCCCATGGTTTTAAACAGGCTTACCACAAACCTTGATGTGAACAAGAACCTCCTCCATCTGTCCACCTCGTGTGGTTTTTTGTATCCTCCCACAAACCCTTTCAAGATCTATGAACTGCATTACACTGGTGCTTTTGTTCGCCACTATGCTTGTACATTAGGGAAGTTTGAGAAAGCAACATACATATCACAAATCTGAAAAACCCATACTAGAAATGGTTTCACATTACATTCCATAAGAACACAATGTTCTTAATTGTAGTTACTGTTGTCGATTGTTGCCACTCAATCTCGAACAGCATAGACAACTGCCACTGCCACTGGAAGCTGCCTTAGACTTTAGCCGTTTTGGCGCGAAATGGGAATGGAACATTGGTTATTATTCTCCCCACAATGTGAAATTCCATTTATTCGCACAAACAGGAATACTGAAAAGAAAATCATACCATACTACATCTACAGTCTGGATCTTGTTATCTGGATCTTGTTGCACATGGCCATTATTGCTAGTGAACGTATTCACCAGTCGACCATCTTCCAACGAAGTACGACACTCAGAGGATCACGACAGTCAAAGGATCACTGCAATCATTTGCTCTCCAATACAATCATTTTTCCAGTATCCACACACCATACGAAGAACACCAAATCAGTTGCACGACCCCGTCGTTGGCGACTAACAATAGGTCGTTGGTTGTCCTACAACCTCTGATACCTCCATCCTCCAATATATTTGCTACTTAGAAAATTTGCTTTGAGGCTCAATTTTGGAATGCTCCCTCTCAATATGAACTTCTTACAAGGAGTGTCGGGTTCCACCGATCATGCACTCTAATAACAATTAAGGCAATTTTTATTTTTATTTTTTATTTATTTTTCTACGGCTCCAACTTCAGATGGAAGTAGTATGAAAACAAAAATAAATCTATTTCTCAATCATGACCTATAGGCATATTCAAAAGCATGAGTTTTAAATAAAAAACTTATCTCAAAGTCATGGGCTTATCTGCCTATATAGGATAAATGGTGACTACAATGGCTTTGATAACCACGCAATGCAAGTCCTCTTTTTATCTCACCATGTCAGAGATTTGGGCAAAATATCTTGTTGTTCACGCCAGTGATTTCTACAACCAGCAGAATATAGAATGTCGACCACCAATTGATGGGTCCGAAAAGCTCTATTAAAAGAACTCTCGGTTCATCACATAATCATCTACACAGCCACCAATATTGATCCGCGAGATGCTCAGATTGATCGCCTTCAAGCCCAGGTACGAGGATGAGAGTAAAATTGAAATGGGGATCCAACAATGAAGTTCTATCATGAACAACTTTTTAAACAATTGGTAGGCTAAGGAGGCAAGTAGAATCGATCTTTACATCACTAAAAAGAACGCCCGCTGCCAATGCAATCTCCGATGAAGAAATTAAATTCACCAGTCAACAAATGCCAATGAATACAAAATACTTGAAGCCAAATACAATAATACTCCTGCGAAAATCTTCAAGCCGTGCACAAGCTGAATGTTGATGGAGGTGAGAAAAACTGCAGACCAATGAGAGCTCCTTGTTATGGAAATCATGCCATAGATCACACCAAACATGTAAGCATAGATCACGGCAAACAAAGATTCGGTCAATAAGAAATTTGATTTATATTTCTCCACAGTCTTCCTTTAATCCAATCTACTTCAGGCTGTCATAAAGCCACCAAGCGCGTTTTCTTACATCATGCCCCGATATGAATGAAATCCGACCAAACACCATACCACGATCATAACAAAGGAATCCAAAATTTCCCCGATCCACTCATTTCAGGATCGTGGGCATCCTATACACCTCTGCGTATTCTACAAAATCGACACTTAATCTTTGAAATGCATATATTACGCTTATATCCCGCTCTGGTGCCATATTAGCAATTTTAGGCACAATAATAGAAGTAGAAAAATATACAAGATAAAATCGTGCTTCTTCTCCTCTATTTTCAATCAATACATTACAAACTTATATAGGAGTTTTGATCTCCTATATTATAGGAACTACTCTCTAATAATATGAGTTATTTTAACAACTCATATAACTATAATCTCCCGTACAACCTATACATAATATTCTAACAAACCCCATTATTATTTCCTAACAATATTATTATGTTGGTTGTCAACAACTTTTTAACCAATGTGAACACTAATATTTAATTTCACAACGGTTATGTGGTTTTATTTTTAGGGAAACCCCTTTCACGGGTTAGCTTTATTGGGAACATATCATTGGCATAGGGTTTTCCAATAAGCTCTCATGACATTTTCATGTTGCATATACTGTTTTACCCTAACTTAAAGGTAATTGCTTACAATTGGTGTTAGTAATTACTTTAAGGTGGGGCCTTGCATTCCATTATGTGCTACACTTTGTTCACACGCATTGGACTTGGTGATACATTTTCTTAGCATACTGATCATTTTTTGTAGTACCTTATTTGAATTATTGGGATTATAATTCTTGACATGGTTGACATGGGATCACACCTATTGAATATCGGACTTCACTAGCCCTTGTGTGTTTCTCGTTTGCTACCTTTGCAGAAATTCACCTAATGAATATCGAACTTCACTAGATTGTGTTGTTTCTTGGCAAACCTCACCTAGTGAATATTGGACTTCACTAGCCTATGATTCTTTGGTTCATGGTTCACCTAGTAAATTACAAACTTTATTAGCCTATGACTCATAAACGCCTTGGGTATGGATCCTAGTAAGATTTTTGTGGAGCTTGCTAGTCCGTATTTTCCATACCCCCTTTAGCATGTTTGCATTGTGTTTGCATCATGCTTGCATTGTGTTTGCATTGTGCTTTCAATTCATGTTTATGTTTTGCATTATGTTATGTCGTGTGTCTTCATCGTGTATGCTTTGTGTTTGTCATATTGCATTATACTTTACATGTGTGTTTCTTTTTCCTTACATTGTATTGCCATAGGATCTTCAACATGGGGGCTAGCATCAACCTCATCACATTAAAATGTTCTCCACGTGCCCCATATTCCTTCATCAAACCATGCATATGAGTTAACCACGTACCCCTTAAGCCTTCATCAAACCACGCGTACGTGTTAACTTAACCGCAGGTTGCTGGGCAGCTTTAAGCCCTGAAGTCTTCATCTCCCGCGGTTTTCTTCCTCATTTTCACCATTATTATCCATATAAGATTATACATATATATATATATATATATATATATATATATATATATATATCAGATTACATATGTACAGTCTTATATAGATATATACCACCCATCAGATTACATATGTTAAGGTCCATGTCATTTTCACCTTTATTATCCATATAAGATTATATATATATATATAGTCTTCTATAGATATATATCTATATCAGATATTAAGTTAATACTGCTTTTAAGTTCTCAACTACAGATAGCAGAATACAGTTATGCATCAAAAAGATCAAAATTTTCTCTCCATTAAAGAAAAATGTAACATGAAATTGTTAGTCAGTACTATGAAGTTCACTTTCCAATAAATAAAACTGAAACATTTAAAGTCTTAGTTGGAAATATTAAACAAATCGTGCAATTGAATTTTTCAATATAGAGATTGGAATGCAGCTATGGTTTCAGGCTTCAATGCCAGGGCATCTTGATTTACATTAAATAAGAGTTTAGGGTCTAATATGATGCAGCCTTTTGCAATTCTTAAGTTGTATATCAAGTAGGAACTTGGCAAATGGATTTGTTCGAAGCCTAATTCATTATGATTTTCTTTTATCATGTATGCCATAAGGATTTTTGTGCTCATTATGCTTATAAAATATCACCAAAATAGAATCATGGATGATCGTATAACAAGCTATTGTCAATGTGAAGACTCAAAACAGGTTAACATACTTTATCCAGAACGTTAAGAAGAGTTTGATTGGGAATATGTTTTGATCAGTATTTGTCTTTTTGTAAATTGAGTTTGGTAATATACATAGTAATTCATGTTGCCATGATTGTATAATTCTAAGGTTTGGAAGGAAGGTACAAAAAATGTCTGCATTGAATAAAGAGAAAGCACCTATGGGGAAAATCCTTATGTAACTACCTTGAGCTTAGAGGAGAACGAATGTTTATTTCATACTTGGATATAAGCTAAAACAAAATCTTTTATTTACCAAGAACAATAATGAAAGTTAGAAGAACCTAATAGCTTTGGATATTGGCCAGAGACTAAAGTTGCTTGGGAAAAGACAGGATATGTATGGTGCTTTGCTGCAATGATGATTGTCTCTGGATTATATGTTGAAAAGGATAACATCTCATAAACAAAAGAGGCCAGAAAGTTGAGTTTGTGAAATCCAAACAGAGAGAGTACAACCCCTAAATTATAAGCTTTAGACTTGGGAACAATTCACAACTTGTGCTGTATTTCAACAAATAGAACAAAATTTTACATTTATACAGTAGCTGGAGCGGTTATCAACAGTGAGATGTGATCAAAACTGGAGGGTTTAATGTGATATGTAAATAAGGTTTTTCCTGTGGTGATAATGTTGATAATTAGAGGTTAAAAGAGGCACCAAGATCTCTGAGGTCCTTTGAACATAAGTATTTTGATGTTGGTCCTGTGGATTTAGAAGATTTTTATTCCACTAAATGTTGCTATTTGTGGCTTCCATTATGTCTTTATTTTTTTTTAAACTATTAGTATTCTGTCATTGATGGGTTATATGCTTCCCAGCATAAATTTTGGCACATATAGTGCAAATTTGGTCAAAGGGTGCCCATAGTTGTTTAGTCTCTCTCTATCTACACTTGAATGTTATGTGATGTGTGTCTTGGAAGGTGTTTGGAGGAATTCATGAGTTAGTGGTAGAGCATATGTGAATTGAAATATGATCCTTGTTTAATGATTTTCTAGTTGTTAAATATGTTTAATGATTTTCTAGTGCAGCGTTGAATTTTACAATACTATTTATTTGCAGTGTAAAATTTAAGGATATGAATAAGGTTCCTTTCATCCTCTTCATGGGTTTAGATCTCTGAGTCATTGCTGGTCCATCCAAAATGAAATTAGAAACAAATATTTGGATAAACTGGACTGTTCTGATGTTGCAATGTAACTGTGTAAGTGAGGCACAAGTAATATGATGTCCACAAAAATGTTAGGGACAAAGTTTCAGTCTCTTCAGCTAGGATTGCTATCAATGAATCTCTTATGCTATCCCGATTGTGTAAGTAGGAAGAGAGCACAGAGAGAGATCTACCAATCTAATTTTTCAATTATCCGTTGCTAACTACCAGCCCTTATTATTGATATAAAACAGGGTTTTCTCTGTAGGAGTACAACCAAATTACTTTCCTATGGAAAAAATGAATTGAAAGTGAGGTGCTTAATGTTTAAGGTACTCTGGTATATATCGAAGAACTTTTTTGATAGTCACAATAAAACAGTAATGAATTTCACAAAATCAGCTTTTGACTTCACAGAGTCAAAAGAAATCTCATCAGTTTATCACAGATTAATATAGTTTTGTGTTCAAACTTCAAAGAACTAAATTTCCAACTATCAGATGTCAACAAGACTACCAAGAAGCATCCTATTCAGTTTTAGCTTGCTTGCTAGAGGAATTTTAGGTATCTTGTTAAGAATGTATTTTACCTGTACTTTCATAACAGCAGGCTGGTTCCCTTAGCATAATGAATCTGGATAGATCTACTGGCATTTTCAGGTTTACTTTAAATTCCAAGCATTAACCAAATTAGACCAGATTTAATCAAAACCCAAGTGAGTGCTACCAAAGGAGATCATCATTTGAAGTGGTTCATATGCAAAGTTTGGGAAGGTAAACGGTTTGGAGAAGGGACAACCGAGCAGTCTGAGGAAAGTCGAGAGCTTCCAGACTGGCGAGAGGGGATTTTAGAATAATGTCAACAGAAATCATAGCGCTCAAACATTGACGATGCCCAAAAAAACCACTGTTGAAAAAGCAATCTTGCAAGTGAAGAGAGGTGGAGACGTTTTTTGCAGCTCCATATAAATTAATTGGTAGCACTCACTTGGGTTTTGATTAAATGTTTAAATTTCATATAATAATTCACGAGGGTTCACTTGTCTACCAGTCGGCAGTCACATGTAAATATAAATGATTACAGTCAAACCCTTAATGGCATACACAGAAATGATTTTTAAAAATGCCAAGATGCACTCAAACACCATCGAACCCAACAAAATTCCACTGTTAAACAAGCAATCTTACAGGTGAAGAGAGGTGGAGACGTTTTATGCAGCTCAATATAAGCTTAAATGAAAAAATATTTGAAGATTAAGTATCTTATTATATACCCAATAAATTTCATGATGATACTTGGTCAAAATTTCGTCAATGTCCTGTTTAAATCACATTACATGTGATTACTTCATACAATAATGTCAAAAAAAGGCATAGTAGTCAAAAAGTCGATGACGTAGACAGAATAATTCACGAGGGTTCATTTTTCTACCAATCGGCAATCACATGTAAATATAAATGATTACAGTCAAACCCTTCATGCCATACACAGAAATGATTTTTAAAGACGTCAAAATGCACTCAAACACCGTCGAACCCAACAAAATTCCACTGTTAAACAAGCAATCTTGCAAGTGAAGAGAGGTGGAGACGTTACCTGCAGCCGAAGGTCGTCGACGTGGTCGCAGAGCCAAATTCGGTGGCGGGAGAGAGGATGCAGCGACGAACATTCTGGAAGGAAATCGCGGGAGATGAAGACTTTAGGGCTTAAAGCTGCCCAACAACCCGCGGTTAAGTTAACACGTACGCGTGGTTTGATGAAGGCTTAAGGGGTACGTGGTTAACTCATATGCATGGTTTGATGAAGGAATATGGGGCACGTGGAGAACATTTTAATGTGATGAGTTTGATGGTAAAGGGACCACCTCCTAACGGACCCACGTGATATTTTGATGGGGCCCGCATACAAACGTAACTTGAAATAGGTGAAATGATAATTGGTAATAGGCAATTTTTAAAAAAAAAATTGGATTTGTAATGAATGGGTATAGGCGAAATAGTGAAGATGTAGGGGACGAAGGTAAAAAAAATCCCTTTTTGACCACCTTTCGCTTTATGACTTCCACAAGACGTGTTTGAAATACCCAAAAGCCAAATTTTTCTTTTTAAGGTCCTAACTCGGTTACGAAGAAGCCCAAAAAAAGAAAATTGAAATCGGGCCTATTTTGCACTCTACACGAATGCGCAAAGTTAGCCCTAGCGACTACTGGTACGTTTCCCCTTCTTCTCCTCTATTTTCAATCAATACATTACAAACTTATATAGGAGTTTTGATCTCCTATATTATAGGAACTACTCTCTAATAATATGAGTTATTTTAACAACTCATATAACTATAATCTCTTGTACAACCTATACATAATATTCTAACAAACCCCATTATTATTTCCTAACAATATTATTATGCTGGTTGTCAACAACTTTTTAACCAATGTGAACACTAATATTTAATTTCACAACAGTTATGTGGTTTTATTTTTAGGGAAACCCCTTTCACGGGTTAGCTTTATTGGGAACATATCATTGGCATAGGGTTTTCCAATAAGCTCTCATGACATTTTCATGTTGCATATACTGTTTTACCCTACCTTAAAGGTAATTGCTTACAATTGGTGTTAGTAATTACTTTAAGGTGGGGCCTTGTATTCCATTATGTGCTACACTTTGTTCACACGCATTGGACTTGGTGATACGTTTTCTTAGCATACTGATCATTTTTTGTAGTACCTTATTTGAATTATTGGGATTATAATTCTTGACATGGTTGACATGGGATCACACCTATTGAATATCGGACTTCACTAGCCCTTGTGTGTTTCTCGTTTGCTACCTTTGCAGAAATTCACCTAGTGAATATCGAACTTCACTAGATTGTGTTGTTTCTTGGCCAAACCTCACCTAGTGAATATTGGACTTCACTAGCCTATGGTTCTTTGGTTCATGGTTCACCTAGTAAATATCAAACTTTATTAGCCTATGACTCATGAACGCCTTGGGTATGGATCCTAGTAAGATTTTTGTGGAGCTTGCTAGTCCATATTTTACATACCCCCTTTAGCATGTTTGCATTGTGTTTGCATCATGCTTGCATTGTGTTTGCATTGTGCTTTCAATTCATGTTTATGTTTTGCATTATGTTATGTCGTGTGTCTTCATCGTGTATGCTTTGTGTTTGTCATATTGCATTATACTTTACATGTGTGTTCCTTTTTCCTTACATTGTATTGCCATAGGATCTTCAACATGGGGGCTAGCACATCCCCTAGATTCAATGTCATCCTATCTCTTCAATATTTGGATAATTGAATTATTCTTTTCTTTTCCGTACTTTAGTGTGAGTTTGAATACTCTCACTAAAGTAGGGGCTAAATATAACATTGAAAATTGTCACCCTTGACAATTTCACACTAGGTTTAGCTCTCCCCTATATGCTTGGACCTAATTATGCATTTAATTACCTGTTTTATAAATATCTTCAAAAAATAAAACAATAGGAATGAAAATAACCATTTGATATTTGTACCCAATATTTAAGGCCTCGAAAAGGATGGGTCTGGACTAGGGCGCCCCACACCCTTATCTAGTCCTTTTTGGCTCCATTTTGGATATGTTGATGTCGGTATTATTATTTGAATTTTCAATTTCATTTGTTGGCTATCGATATTTGATTTTCAAGAAATAAGAATAATTACATATAAATACTAGTCATTTTTACCATTTTAATCCCAACATGTTTTCGGAAGGCATTTAAGATTAAATTATTGAGCAATTAAGAGTAGTCAAGAGCAAAATTATCAAGATTGTTGTAGCATTTATTTCAGTCAAGCATCATGTCAATCATTTATCATGTTTTTATGTAAGTTTGTTCATATTTAATGTTCATTTTTTTGTGAGCACTAACACTTGTAAGACTTCAAATCAAATGACAATTTCTCCTTGAAGGTGATGAGTACATGACTTCAGTCCATCAAGGAATGCAAATTTGAGTGATGAGTTGTAGTAATTTGTCAATTTATCACTTATTTATTAATTAGCCTCTACTCAAACGAGGGTAATATCTCTTTATACATCATTGTAGCCATTCTGGAGGTAGAAATACCAAAACAGGGTTTAACTTATGCAATCTCCTATACGGCACAACCCTTCACCCTCTTTCATGTGTGCAACTTTTTAGATCTAAATAAAATTAGAGGAAGATTGAGGAATAATTGTTCATTCATGCATGGAAAGTAGATTTTAACAGTAATAGATGAAGTTTTGATAGTGACCCCGGGAGAATAGGACTTGTAGACCAACAGCTACAAGCTTGTGAAATCAAATCCTAAAAAACAAGAAGCTAGTCTAGGGTGTCCCACGCCCTTGACCAATCATTTCAACCTCAAATTTATATGTCAGGTTCCTTTGTGTCTGTCCTTTGCATTTTTGTTTTACATTTCTCAAAAATCATCTCAGTTTGTTGTATTTTCACAGTTAATCTAGGAAAATCATTGCATCATAAAATTCAATCAATTCAAAGTCAATTAATCATTAACACCCTCACACAAAACAGGGATTAAAATCCCGATCCACCATTCTAGCTCTTTCATTAAGGTTTGTAGCCAAGTGGATATAGAGATCACTTTTAATCCCTAATGTCTCTAATTGGAAGAAGTGTGATTTAAGCACTAGATACTTTTTTGCAATCAAAAAAGGATTCAAAGTTAGAGTAGAATATTATTATGCAATCTTCTACATAGAGACTCTAATTGAAAAACCCTATTTTGAGCACTTGTGTTCAAATGCCTGAATTTGAGGATATAAACCTATGGATCTATTAACAGTTAGAGGATAATAACCCTCTTGAATCTTGTGTAGAAAAGGATGAAACCCATTTGGCCAAAGGATGAGCCAATCCAAATTTTGTATTTGAACTTCATGACCATGAATCTCACAAGTATCAAGTTTATACATCATCACAATCTAGTCATGGGTGTAAGAATTCATGTTCTAATTTTTAATAGTTTGTGTAGTGGCATAATGTAATGTTTATACAAACCCTTTTAATGAAAATAGATGTTTACAATATTTTATGTATTTTATGAACTTGATTACTATGGGTTAAGTATTGTAAGTTCAATGTAATCTCAACTATGATATATACCATTGTATTTGTTGATGTTACACCATTTTTGAAATTGTTTACAAACTCATGTAATAGGGAAAAGCTCTACAATTTGTTTAGCAATGTCTTTGACCCCATTTATAAACTGGGTGTTCTCAATTAATACAAAAAATCATATTTTTTAATCTAGATTTAAATGTTAATGTATAAATGTGAAGGAAAATTTAGAGTCTTTGCCAAATCCTACTAAAAATCCTAAATCTAAAGTCTATCAATTCAAAGACTTAAGTTCGGGTTTGTTAGTTCGTGCAACTACTCAAATTTACAATATATTTGTCTTTCTTTTGTTGGACTGACCTAAAATATTAGGGTTCAAATTTTTTCATTGATGTAAAGGAAAAATTCTGATTTTTTATAAGATATTAAAAAATATTTAAATCAAAAATTAAATTGTCTCGAGTTTAAGTACAAATCACTAAAGTGGTATCAAAGTAAATCACTTAAAATATTTAGTTATGGGAATTTAAGGAATTTTAGAATAAATATTTGTCAAGAACATTATAATTTTTAGACTTTATTTTTTTCTTAGTTTTAGATCTTTTGATGGCCCTTTCTTATTTGTGCTTAATAACTAGGGTTTGTGGTTTATGGGGTGAAAGTTCAAAAATTATATCCCGCTTTTATAAAGGAAATGACAACACAAATATAGTTTTTCAATTTGGAGCACCTAAAATAAATATGTATGTTCTGAATTTTAAAATGATATAAACTAATGAAATGTGAAACTCTTAGTGTAGTTTATGCTTCTGATTTTTATTTTTATTTTAAATAATTGGATGTAGTTTTTTTTTATAAATTTAAGAGAATATTTTAACAATTGAAATAAATTTCAAAAAATTAAGTTGACAGACATAGCTAAATTGTTTTCATGTTAGAGAACTTGAATATCTAATGCATGTATATGTAAATGTTAGAAAAAAAAAAAATATATATATATATATATATACACTGTTTTATAGAGGTTTCTCTCCTCTAGTGAACAATATTTTTCTAACATTTATAAATTAATTGTAATATATGTTGTTAATTTCTAACCAATCTTATGTTTAATTATAATGACATACTTGTAATAATAAATTAAAAGTTAATAATAATAATATTAAAAAAATATTGTCAAATTCTAGGCTTTGAGCCCTACCAAAGGGTATTTCATGAAAATATCCATGGTCGAAGAAATGAGGAGTTGAAGCTCCATTTTTATTGATTTTTTCCCAAAAGAGGGGTTAGACTACTAGCTTGACAATTTTAGGCAAAATAGTTTCACTCAAAACCCTTCACTATAAACACATGGTAGAGAGTGCTTTCTTTCTTGTTTACATGTTAGTGTTTTGGGGTGAAACCATTCCACTTGAAACTTGTGGTGCCATAGAAGCCAAAAACATTTCAAACAAAATAGTTTAGCTTGAAAACATTTTCAAGAAAAACCCTTGAGTTGACCAAAAGTAGGACATAATTTATACTTTTATCCTATAGTGTGACCTTGCTTTCACCCACCCTACCCAACCTTTTTGTGCCTTTATATTTTAATTTTCAAATTTGATTATTAACTAATTTTCTAGTTTTACTTCATTGCCATATATCTTTTATCATGGTCTTTCAAAGTCTATTCTTTGTATCTTATACTCATGTCTATATTATAGATTTTGATGTGTTCTTATTCGTTGTTTCATCTAATTCCCTCATATTTGATACTCTTACATATTTTTAAGTTATGGATGTAGATATATTTTTTATGGAGGTGTTGTTTCATCATGTGTGTGATTTTCCTCTATAGATTTTGTTATTATTTTCCCCCCTCTTAGACACACATACTCTACTTATCCATGAACTTCATGATGCTTCTACTCTTTTATGATTAGTGATATATTCATGAACATGATGGTGTGTTACTTGTGAGGACCTTGGCTTCTCATTCTTCAATTTATATGGATGATAATTTAACCCCACCCTATCATGGTACATTCAAGGATCTTCCTTCAAGTGAAATGATATACCTACTAAGAATATCCTTTATACATCTCATGCTATTTTTCCTTGTTTGCTTATGAGTTCTCCTACTCATGCCTATCCTGCTTCCTCTTGCCTTGAGGATCCTAGTGATGTCAATATAAAAGTTTTACCTTTAGACCAATTCATTATCCCATCTTCTGTATCTTACAATTTATGGTCTATCAATGTTATGTTTAGTAATAAGCGTAGTGATAATTCTTTATCTTCTCATGATGCGGTTGATGACTCTTTGTTTCATGACTATTGGGTTTATATATACATTATTTTAATACACCTATAATAGAGTCATTTGACAACAAGGCACAAAGTATAATGTCATGACCGTGTACATAAAAACCAAAACACAGCTAAAATATATATTTTTAAATAATAAAACTATAACATAACTCCTAAGTAAATAAAAATAAATAGTCAAATTAAATTAAAGTAAACAATGTAAATACAAAAAAATAACTCTTAATTAAAATAAAATTATTTTATAAGAAAATAAAATAACTCTTCAATAAGTAAAAATAAAGTAAACAATGTAAATAAAATTTAAGATATCTATACTATCCATAAAATGTAGACCATATTATTAAGCCATTGAAAGACATGGATAGCAGTTGCAACTTTCAATACTTAGTTTCAATTGTTGTGTAAGTAAGAGCAACTCATGTGGCTAAAGGTTATAGGGCCGCATAATTAGAACCTCGCAAATAGGGCATGTACTAGTTACTATTTATGTCTTATGTAACATATAAGAATTTATATATTAACATTTTCTACACTCCAATTAAGATCTCATAATCATATAAAGAATTCTTAAGGTAATTTGAGATTTCAATATAATAGTTTTTATGCAACGTGATTTGAGATATGCTCTTTCTAACTTATAAAAGTGTAATTAGGAGTATATCACAAAAGACTAATATATACAACTAAATTGAATAATTAATATTGTAGCAGCAAAAATCTTTTGGGGAAAAAATTGGCAAACCAAAAGTATAATTATTTTTCAAAAAATCGAGAAAAAATCATATTATCAAAAAACTAAAAAAATATTAAAAAAAGAGAGAAAAACCTGTACTATTTTTTTATTTCAAGGCATTTTAATAGCATAGAGATATAGAGAGAAAATAAAAAATGAAATAAGGGATTTAGGGTGGGAATCCCTAGCATTTTAGGGGAAATGCCTCTCACAGGGGTTTGAGTGTAGTATCATGAGAGGTAGTGGTCTTCCCAGGTGTCTAGGGTAGTGCCCGTAGCAAGGTCGAGGGTTAGTGCCTTTTATAGGGTTCAAGAATAGCACCCTTGACATAATCCCTATCATGATATAAGGTAGGGTTGAGGGCCAGAGTCCTCGCCACCAAGCCCAATTTAAAGCCTTTGAAACCACACAGACCTTCATGGGGCATACTATTTTGTATAATGTTGTCATTTTTAACCAAGCTCGAATATTTATGAGTTTGACACCTCAAATTTTGAATATAATTAATATGTATTTAATAGTAAAATTATCATTATATTAATTATATCAAAATTAATTAATTAGACGTGGGAGGTTGGGTGGGCGCCCCTCCACGTTGGCGAAGGGAAGATGACGAGGCTTTCTTTTGCTTCCACGGGATGCATTTAATTGTTAGGTCGTCGCTGGTGTTTAGGGTGGATGAGGATGTGATATGTGGGCGGGTGCCAGAGTACGTTGTTTACAAAGTTTTCATGCAAAGAATTTAGCTGGCATAGAAATATCATTCCAAGGTATGCTCAATTTTTAAGAACGTTTTTGGAGGATAGCTTTCATCACAAGGATAGATTGCCTTGCTTGGCCATTATTCTCCACTCATGTGAGGTGAGCCAAGTCTGCTAGCCATGGGCTCTATTTATAGCAGTTGGTTTCAAAATTTTGTTTGTGGTCGGTTTGAAGTGCTTGTTGGGTGGCTTTGTGGGTGAAGTTTTATTTGGTGACAGTCGGCTTCTGGTTGCTTCGCAGATGGCAAAGCCGAGTCACTCTTAAGTTTATTATCTCTATGTCTGTGGAGCCCGGTTGGAATCTTTTGGGTCTAACACCCCCATTTCCTTGAGAGCAATAGAGAGGCAAGCTGCGTTCATGGCTATCACCAACCAACGGCTTAAGCGAATTCTGCTCGATAGCGACCCTCTGGTCATGGTGATTGTTAAAATGGTGCTTGGGAAAGGTCATTTGGAAAGAGTATGCATGGGACAATGCATACATCTCTTCGCGGTTTTTGGATGTGTTGTTGGACAGGGACGTTCCTAAGTTGGAGGCCAAAGAGCTACTCGTGTGTCTGTTCTGTGGGGATTTGTTGGGTGGTTTAGAGGAAACTCTGAAAGCAGCATTTGTAGGTAAGGGAATTATGTGTCCTTTTGATTTGGAGTTGCTTTGGGAAACGGATGAGGCGATGAGAGTCTTCCCCTTCCTTTTAGATTTGAAAGGAGCTGAGCTTATGCGCCATCGGATGGTTTCGGCTGTGGCTGTGGAGTTTTTGAAACGGAAATTTGGGCTAGTGGCAGTGGAAGGTCTGGAGTGGGTGGAAGATTTTGAATCTTTTGCTAATTTAAATGGTTTTCTGTGAGGCATGGCCTCCTTTTGCTCAAATTTTGTTTGTCGGTTAGTTGCTTAGTTTGGTGTTTTGTTGTTGGCTCAGCTGTAGCTTTTTGGCCGTATTCAATAGGGTTGTCGAATTATTAGGGGTTTTTTTGGTTAAGTTCCTGGTTTCTAGTATGGTGTTGATCTCCTGCTTTGCAGACGTAATGTATGTTGTTTCTATATTAATAAAATACCTAATCTTACGTATAAAAAATAATAATAATAATAATTAATTAGAAAATATTTAAATTTATAATTGAAAATATCATTTAATTAATTTTTAAATTATTAAAAAATTATAATTAATTATATATTTAAATTAAACTGTTATTTTATTTGTTTAATTTGATTTTTAATTATAAATTTAAATATTTATTATTTTTAATGGAGCTCAAAATTTTATGAGTTTGGTGCCTCACAATTTGAATACTATTAATATATTTATTAATAATTATTAAAATTATATTGAATTATATTAATTATATCAATTGATTAATTAGAAAATATCTAAATTTATAATAAAATATCATTAAATTAATTATTAAAATATTTTAAAAATATAGTTAATTATATATTCAAATTAAACTATTATTTAATTTGTTTAATTTGATTTTTAATTATAAATTTAAATATTTTTAATTAATTTTGATATAATTAATATAATGATAAAGAAACTTTAGAAATTCCTCTACTTTATAAATAAAAACAATAAAATTTAATAAAAAATTAAAATATAACTTCATAATGTGTAAACATAAATATATTATAATAATCATATATATAAATATTAGAATATTTATAATTAATAAAATATATTAAAAATCATTTATTTTTAAATGCTTATAAATTTACAATCCTTAATGGGATGGAGTTTCAAAATATTACCCTATTGAATCGGTGGCGGGATTATCAAAGATTGCCGAGATAAGAATTTTTTTAACTCTTTGGTTTACTTGTAATCAAATGTCTCGTGATGCTTCCTAATGCTCCTTTGTTAATTTCTTTTTGGGAGAATCTAATGAATCCTGAGCATAGCAAAGGATTGAAAAAGTGGAATTTGAAATCGTTAAAGAGCGAGAATTATGTCACTTGATGTTAGGCTAGAAGCAAAGAGAGATGCAAAGGGTGTTGCAGATTAGAGCCTGACAGTTAGTGTGGAAACCCTAGTCACAAAGAAAAATCGATTAGTGTGGCATAGACTTAGCGTGAAAATCGTATACATGATTTAAACATAATTTGAACACAATTTAAACTCGATTTTAACGCATGTAAATAAAAAGATATTGATCAATAAACATGCTTTTGCTTGAAATCTTGATATTTTATGGAAAAAATCACCAACCATGGCAATTTACAATTTTGACCATTAATCACATATTTTTGACCAATTGTATTGTTTTGCTTAATATAACAATATTACTAGCATATATATTAAATAATATGTATATAATATGTGGAGAGATATCCTTCTCAAGGTGCATATTGCACTTTTATCTAAGGAATTGATTAAAAAATTAGGGTTAGGGTTGGAGTTAGCATTAGGATTAGGGTTAGGGTTAAGATTAGAGATAGAATTAGGGTCAGGGGTAGGGTTAAGCTTAGGCTTAGGGTTTTAAGGATATAAATAGAATTGGGTTTATATTAATATTATTCATTTATAAAACAAATTTAACTTTAGGTTATAATTATCATAAAAAATAATTTAAATAATTTATCATTACAATACTAATTTTACAATTGTGTTGATAATTAATTTAATTATTAATAGTTAGTGTTAGGGTTAGTGTTAGGGTTAGATTTAGAGTTAGATTTGGGGTTAGAAATAATGTTAGGGTTAGGGTTAGGGTTAGAGTTAGAGTTAAGGTTAGGGTTAGGATTAAGACTAGGTTTAGGGTTAGAATTAGAGTTTGAATTAGGTTTAGCGTTAAGGTTAGGGTTAGGGTTAGATTTAGAATTAGCATTAATATTATAATTAGGGTTATGGCTAGAGTCATAATTAGTGTTATTGTTGGGGTTAGAAATTATATTAGTGTTAGAGTTAGGGTTAGGATTATGGTTAGGGTAGGGTTAGATTTAGAGTTAGGATTGGGATTAGAAATGGTGTGTGTTAGGGTTGGAGTTAGAGTTAGAGTTAGAATTAGGGTTAGGGTTAGGGTTAAAATTAGGGTTAAGGTTATATTTAGTGTTAGATATAGATCTAGTGTTAGCATCGGGGTTAAAAATAATTTTAGGGTTACATTAGGGTTAGAATTATAATTAGTGTTAAGAGTTATGTTTAGTTTAATGTTAGGGTTAGAGTTATATTTATTAAAGATATATATGTTAGTAGTATATGTAGCCTTAACATGTAAGACATTAATTCAATTTCCATTATTACTTCAAGATAAAAAATTATATATTAATTTAAGATAATTAAAATATATTTTATTTGATGAAAATAAATGTTCACATTAACCCTAATTGAACTCTTTATTGAACCCTAACCCTAATTAAATTTAACCTTAACCCTAAATTGAACATTAACCCTAACCCTAAGTGAACACTAATCTTATTTGAACTCTAAAATTAAACTATAACCCTAATTAAATTTAACCCTAACTCTACATTGAACATCAATCTTAACCCTAATTGAATTCTAACCCTAACCCTAATTAAATTGCAAATCTTCTTGAACCCTAACCCTATCTCTAACCATAAGTGAACACTAACCCTAATTGATCTCTAAACCTAACCCTATTTAAACCCTAACCATAACCATGACTGTAACCCCAACCTTTATCTTAGAACCCTAAAACAACCATAATTGAACCTTAATTTAATTTAATTGTAACCCTAATTGAACTATAACACTAACCCTATCAATAATCATAATTGATCATTTTATGTAAACCTAATTGAATCTTAACCCTAACCCTAACAATAAACCTAATTGAATCTTAATCCTTTTTGAACTATAACCCTAATTGTACCTTATTTATAATTGAACCCTAACTTTCATTTAACCATAACTCTAACTGTAACCCTAATTGAATCATAACACCAATTGAACCCTAACCTAGCCCTAACCATAATTGAACCCTTATTGAATCCTAACCCTAACCTTATTCCATCCCCAGTCTTAACCTTAACCCCAAGCTTTGTCATGTAATCCTAACCCTAACCCTAACCCTAACCCAAATTGAACACTAATACTAACCCTAAGTCAACACTTATTCTAATTGAAATCTAACCCTAATTGTAACCCTTATTAAACACCAATTCAACATTAATCCTAATTGGATACTAACCTTGATTAAATTCTAACCCTAACAATAAGTAAGCCCTAAGTTTAATTTAAATTAAACCTTGACCGTAATTGAACTCTAATCGTAACCATAATGAAACCCTTTAACACTAATTGAACCCTAACCATAACTATACCCCCAATATTTATTCTAAATGTTAGAGTAATAAAGTCATCGCCTAATTAATTAATTAATCATTAATTAATTGGGTCACTTTATGCTTTATTACACTTAAGATAAACTTAGGAGTGCGTTTGTTTAATTATTTTCTTTAATTAATTAGTTGTTTTTTGCATAATTAGAGCCTCTAATATTAGAACATGATGTCTCATTCATTCCTATGAGGACACTTGTCATGTTCTAATATAACCCTAATCTAGGGTTAGCTTTCATCCTTTTCATAAGGATTGATTCATTGTAATTATTTAACAATTCTCTACGACAGTGTATTCACGGCAGTTGTTCATATAATACAAAATTGGTGTTTTCATTAGATCTGAGTTGTAGGGAAATCATATCTTGCTTATTTTTTCATAGTGTGATAGGTTTATCGTTGCAGGTGTTTCATGGGAGCTGGATTGATCTCTTTATGGATTCTACATCAGGCATCCACCATTGCGACAGGAGTTTCTTCATTGTGCAGGGGGCCTTCAAGTCTCTTTCTATCTCTCCTATGGAGACCATTGTATATGTACTTATGTGATAGAAGTTGTCTTTGGGGGGTATCATGTAATCCACCTTCTATCCTTCTTCTATTAGTAATACATTCCTTTCTTTTCTCTCTTTTGGAGGGGAGTTTTATTCCCATGTGGTTTTATCCCTTTCTCCAGTTATGAGAGTTTCATTGTTGTACATGGGTACCTCATCAGCCGTTAGGGCGGGACCCATTCATGCATCCATTCATGTATTTCTTTATCATAGTTTAGTTTCTCCCTAGTTCATCTTAAGGGGGGGTGTTAAAGTAATAAAGTCATCACCTAATTAATTAATTAATTGGGTCACTTTATGCTTTATTACACTTAAACTAAACTTAGGAGTGCATTTATTTAATTATTTGCTTTAATTAATTAGTTTTTTTTTTCGCATAATTAGAGCCTCTAATATTATAACATGTTGTCTCATTCATTCCTATGAGGACACTTGTCATGTTCTAATATAATTAGCTTTCATCCTTTTCATAAGGATTGATTCATTGTAATTATTTATCAATTCTCTACGGCAACATATTCACGATAGTTGTTCATATAATGCAAAATTGGTGTTTTCATCATATCTGAGTTGTTGGGCAATCATATCTTGCTTATTTCTTCATAGTGTGATAGGTTTATCATTGCAGGTGTTTCATGGGAGTTGTGGATTGAATCAGTCAATTCCAACACTAAAACCCTAATTGAACCTTAATTTTATTGTAACCCTAGTTAAATTGTAACCCTAACCATAGCAATAACCATAACTAAACCCTATATGTAATCTTAATTGAATCTTAATCCTAATCGAACCTATTGATATGGTTGTTGTGCACACAACAACATGCAAATAAATTTTTTTATTTAAACTTTTCTACACAACTAAAATATACATGTCATGATAATTTCGTATATGGTTTATTTCAAACCTAAAAATTTCATTATCATAAACATAATTTGTCATCCTACTTGATTGGCCCTCCTTCTAGCATCAGTTTTGTTGATATGGTTGTTGTACGGACACAACAACATGTAGATAATTTTTTTCTATTAGAACAACCTAACCTATCTATCTTGAAAGAATCGCCAATTTCAATTAGGAATTTGGCTATCCCGAGGCTTGGGAATGTCAAGTCTTGACATACTAGGTTCGCTCAAGGTCTGTCAAGTGCAACTGTTATTTCTACATAGGGGGCATGTAGGTATTCAAATTCACCTCTAATGATCAATTTGTGGTGTAATAATCCTAACAAATAATGCTTGCATCACTTCTAGACTTTTGTTGATTCAAACTATTTTAGAAGTAAACTTCCTGAAAATCAAAGTTAAAAGAGATAAGGCCTAAGAAATTAATGGCTTCCAATTATTATCCACGTATTTACAAAGAAATAAACAAACTAAAGTATCAACTATTTTGTATTTCACCATAATGCTTCATAGCTACATACAAAATAATACAAGAGTTTAAAGAAGAGAACCGTTCACCACTAAAATAACATCAAAATGCACCCAAATCTTGCACAAAAAATTGACTCTTTTGATAGGAATGAATAGCTTACAGTTACGCAAGATATATGATTTGGACTAATCTTTCGCTTACTTTAGCATTATCAATCTCTATTGTAAGTACAAGTTTAAATTATATTGGAATTGAACAAAAAACATGAAGTAAAAATAAAATTGGTGATGTCCCAACTTTAAGTCTTACTGTTTCAACAAATTATGATCCCCTAAAATGAAACACTCAATGACTTTTATAGAACACAAGACAAGAGTTAGTTATAGAGCACATGGTTGGAAAAGTGACAAAATAAATTAGCACATGACACATGGCACTAGAGCACAGGTTGCACTTGGAAGATATTTGCCCATGGTTCTTGAAGATAAAGTCAAAGTTACACTTTGACTCTCGCTGATGACATCCCAATTCCTGAATAACTCGGATAAATAGAACAATTGAGTTCCTTTAATCTTCAAAAAGATACAGAAATAGAAACGTTGGCTTTTCTTTTCAAAATTTCCAACTTTTGGCACATACAAGCTTCTTTATCGAGAAAAATACTTACAACTAGAAGTTGGGAAAAATCTTCAATTCCTCCGCCAAACCAAATACCTGCATCCTTTTTTACTCTGATACCTTCGGTTATTCACAATTCCCGTAAAATCAAGAGATACAATTGAACACCACAAAATCCACCTACACCATTTAGTAACCTTTAAAAAAAATAATCTTTTATCTTTTCCTCTTTTACCAATTTCAATTTTGCTCAAAAATAAACCTTGGTTTAGATATCAAAATAATAATCCCTTTGGAATTTCTAGGTTTTCAGCTTTATTCGAGTTTTGGAAAAAATTGGGATTAAAGGAAATTTTTGATCTTGCCACTTCTACAAAAATTCCTCGAACTCGAAAAAATACTTGATTACCTTATTATGCATCAAAACCCATTGTTCACTTCTCCTAGCTTTGTCTACTTAATTTAACAATACAGGCTATGTTGTGGCTTTTACCACTCTCGACATTGTACCTTTCGAATCCACAATGCATAGTTTCTCCCACCTTTTTTCCTTTTCCCGCTCTAAAGAATGTTAATCATTACCTTCGCCCATTTTGGGTTTTGCACTTATATTCCTCCCAACGGAAAGATTTTAGGTTGGATTCCCAAGCTATATGGATATCATGGGTCATGTTGTGAGACCACACAACAGAACCCTAATCCTAACTCTAATTGAACTCTAACCCTAACCTTATGTGAACCCCAACCATAACCTTAATCCCAAGCTTTATTGTAGAACCCTAACCTTAACTCTAACTCTTAGTGAACAATAACCCTAATTGAGCCCTATTTAAACACAATTTAAACATGATTTAAACTCAATTTTAATGCATGTAAATGAAAAGAAATCAGTCAATAAGTTACATTGACCGCGATTTTGTTTGAAATCTTGATATTTTAGGCAAAAAAAACAACAACCATGACGATTCACAATTTTAGCCATTAATCATGCATTTTTTACCAATTCTACTTCTTTGCTTAATATAACTAACAATATTAAAATATAAATTTGAAAAAAAAATAAAAAAAAATCTCCAAACAATTATATTACAGAATTTAAAGTAATTTTTTTTTTTATTATTGATAATATTAATTTATATGAAATTTATATAATTCTACACTGCCCAAATAAATGTAATTTCCATTACAAACTATTGGTAGACTAATTAAATGCAGATCTATCATTGAAACTGAATAATTAATACCACTATAAGTTAATATTGTAATTTGTTTTAATAAATGATTCTAATATTGATTGGAAGCAGCTTGCTTGATTGGGTTGTAGCTCTCTTGTCTTGCTTATTCAAAGTCTTGGTATAATCTGGATCGCCCTACTCCCCTTACTCTAAATACTACTCTTGACCGTAATATAGAGAGGCATCTTACCTAATTGGAATAGAGCTCATGAAATATACATGTGATCAAAATACAGATATAGATGAGGTGGATCGAAGATCTAATCTTGCTTAATTGCCCAAAATCAATGCCCTACCCACTATATATATTCAGCGTCGAATTTAACCTTGACAGCTGAGATACTCGCCAATTAATCAAATTCTATTTGCTTCTGATGGGCTGGGGATGTGTTCGAAGACAAATGGCGAAGACGGATTTACGGTCTCCATTGCGGGAAGGTGAGTCTGTATTATCGCCCTACTGTCTCTGGAGATCTTGATCGCCCTGCTTCCCCTACTTTGAATATTTTCCTCTTGATCAAATTAGAGACGGGCAGCTCGCCTGATCGGCATAGGGCAGACCGAAGAAATACCTGTGATCGGAATACGAGTATAAGAACAACAAGAAAGTGTTTAAGTTCAATTTAATATCCTTAGGTAAGTGCGGCTTCTAGAACTGCGAGCTCAGGAAAGTGATTTAATAAACCCAAACCTTTAGATCGGTTGCCAGTTGTCTACTGTTCCAACAAGTGCAGACCTCAGGGATATAACATCCCACCGTGTCCGTCAATCTTTCCAAACAAATTTTCTTATAGAAGGAAGCTTCTTTGATGCCTTCATGAATCTTAATTGCTTAACAATGCGACAGCGTAAAAGCACTTGCTTATTTGATTCCACATTTCTCTTTGTCGAAAATATTTGAAGTGCATCATTACCATGTGGTTGTATTTGGATTTTGGAATGCTTTTTTAATATTTGTATGTGTTACAATTATAGGCTGAAAGACTAATTTCATTTTTTGTTGTGCATATAAGTGACAATCTTTTTTTAGGCATTTCGTTTAAACAGTTCACACATATTTTTCATATGTATTTATAAAAGTATTTCAAATTATTGTATAGGATAAAATATCCCTTTTATTATGTTTGGAATGTTTGTTAATATTTGTATGTTGGTATAGTTCTAAGTTGAAAGATTAATTCTATTTGTGTTGTGCATACATGGGATCATTTTTTTTGAGATATTCTATCAAGACAATTCACGTGTATCTTCCCCCTATTAATGGGGTTTCGGGGGTTTGTCCCGCGGGGGCCTCGAGGGATGGTGTGTGGTGGTCAGTGCCAAAGGAGGGTTGGGTGAAGGTCAACTTCGATGGTGCTGCAAAGGGTAACCATGGGGGTTGTGTTATCAGGAATCATGATAAGAAAACATTAATCAAGAAATCTATATACTTGGGGACTAGCACAAACAATGAGATTGAATTTTGGGTCGCCTTGATTGGGCTCCAATGTGCTAAGAATAAAAATTTACGAAGAATCCATTTAGCGAGGGACTCTTTAATTACAATCAACACCATCAAGATGGAATGGACACCTAATTGGAAATTAAGGCAATGGCTCTCTCCCATCAATTAGCTACTTGCTGAGCTGGATGCCTTCAAATTGACACATATTTACTGTGAAGGCAATGGGGTGGTGGATGACTTGGCAAAAAGGGCCTCAATGGCGGGGCCAATTTAATTGGCATATGTCATTATTAAAATCCCCCTTTGAAACAAAGTATGGACATCCATCTTTTATTATGTTTAGATGGATGTCCATACTTTGTTTCAAAGTGTATATGTAAAAGATATGAGAGATTTTTTTCAAGAGGCACCTATGTCATAAAAAAAAATTAAATAAACACCTAGAAAAAATATCTTTCAAGATCTATTACATAATTTTTTATCTAAAAATAAATATACTAATAATATAAATACATTTTATGCAATTTAATTTAATTTTTTTTATTTTAAATTTTAAAAAACTTAAAATATTACATCAAAACCACTATATAATAACATCTAAATACATAATATTATATTTAACTATTAAAATCTAAAATTAAAAAAAATTATAAAATTAAAAACATTTAAAATAAAAAACATTACCTAATAATATTTAATAGTTCAAAAGCAAAATTAGTTGGCATATACTATGACTATTTTAACATACAATATACTCATGTTTCAAACAAACATTTAATAGTGCAATACCGACAACAAAAAATACCTTATGCAAGCTGCTAATCCATGGCCCAATCAAATGCTTTATTTTCTCTATATTTTTGCAAAGCATTTGATAAACTGTCTAAATATTCTCTCTCATCAAATTTTGTATGATGGTTATTTAGTTAGAGTTTATTTTTAAATGTAAAAATATATATCATAAATTAGATGGCATACCACAAATACATCGCAATTCATCGATGGAAAATTCACCATGGAAAAATTCACTGTTATGACAAATTCACCGCCAACAATTCACCAATTAACTGCATACTTGGCGATGAATTTGTCATGGCAGTGAACTTTTCCACATGAATTGTTGGCGGTGAATTTTTTGTCCGTGAATTGTTGGCCGTGAATTTTCCTAGAGCCAAATTAGATATATATATTTTATTATAATCTTATATATTTTTGACAATCTACTTGTATTTTATAATAAAAAAAGTTAAATATGATAATATAGCCATCAAAATAACGTGTTGAAATATATATAACACATAGGATCTAATTTTTACAATTGATCTGCTTGTCCAACAATTATTTCAAGACACTTCTTTATTTGAAGTTGTCCTTGTTAAAATATATTTTATTTTAAAAAATTTATCATAAATTGAACATATATATAATAAAAATCTTAAGATTTTTTATGGTCTATCAAAAATCTCTTCTTTCACGAAATACAATTTTTTAATAAATATATTATATTTTACTATTAAAATAGTTAAAAATAGCCATTCGACCATCAAATTTAGGCCTCTCTAGTACTAGTTAAATAAGACTATATGACCCAAACTACCTGAATAATTTCAAAAGAGCAAAAGAGGCTTAAGTTTGACGATCGACACTGCCTGTTAAAGCAAAAAGCAAAATACTGCCCGTAAATTAGAAGTTGACGGTCGACACTGCCTGTAAAAAGAAAATATTTTGCGACAGTTAATCTATTCAAGTTATGCCCTTTAACTGCCTGTAAAAAGAAAATATTTTGCGACAGTTAATCTATTCAAGTTATGCCCTTTAACTGCCTGTAAAAAGAAAATATTTTGCGACAGTTAATCTATTCAAGTTATGCCCTTTAATTTTGTGACCAAACATAATGCTATTCTGTGACAGTTAATCTATTCAAGTTATGCCCTTTAATTTTGTGACCGAAAATAATGCTATTTAAAGCCTGTCTGAAATTTACAATTTTCATGTCATATAATTGCTTTCACCACCCAGCTTCCTGTTTGCTGCCGCCAGGGCATGAAGAAATGAATCGAATTGGGAGGGCGATCCTCCCGGTGAACTAACCGAACCCCAAACCGATACGGGTGAACAAGTAGAGTATACTAGCGCATCCATCATATTATTCGGTTCATCGGAAGGGCGGAGCGTAAATGGCTCAGTCGGATAGAGAACTGGTCCTGTCATAGCATAAGTCGCGGGTTCAAACCCTGTTTCCGCCAACTATAAAGCTGGGGACCCTCCTCATTTAGTTGGATACCATCGCACTCCTACGGAACCATGATTTAACCTACCTATACATGCGATTATCTTCTCTCCATAGAATAGAAATGTTCGAATTGAAGGGAATCAATCACGGAGTGACGATATAAAAGGGGTGGATTTCGAGCCTATCCGACGAACATTACAGACCTAACTACAGTCATACGACCATCAAATTGAGCTTCATTCGCTTCATTAAAGCTGCTAGTGGCGAAAGGATTTCTAGAGAAAATTTTAAAGTCATACGAACATCAAAGTGAACTTCATTCGCTTCATTAAAGATGCTACCTAGTGGCGAAAAGGTTTTCAAACTTTTAAAATACTGAAAGCAAGTGAAACATGACAATGGCTTTCAGATGAAGTAAATGTGAACTAATGTTAAAAATTAAAAAGGAAAAGAAAGCGAGTAAAAACATGAAAGAAACTCTAAAGTAAAGTATGAAAGCAACCTACGTCAGTGCCTGGAAACAGAGAGAGATCACTGTAATGCGGAATTTAATTCTGCAAATAAACTAAAATGAATGAATGAGAAGAAGAAAAAAAAACCTCAAGCAGAAGCAGCTTCACGCTCGCTTTTCCCTTCACATATCGGAGATTAATGTAGCGAATGTCGGCGTAGGAAAGCTGCAATTTGTACTCAAAGCCGCCCTCATTGACGTACGCACTCAGCCTTCTCACATCAAAACCAAACTCTGCAGTCACCTCATTAGCACCTGAAGACCATAATAAATGAAATGCAGTGTTGGAAAATTGGCAGCCCGCGAGAAGCTTTGCTCCTTTAAACTGAAGAGGCTTAGAGGCCGCCTTAAATATAATGTCTCTCTTGGCAGATTTCACTGCTAAAGGTTGTGACCTAAACATAATATAAGGCCGATCGCAGAGCTGAGCTGCTATGGCATGGCTCTGAAATTGCACGGTGGCGCACATTCCTGACCTTCTGTTTCTTCTCAGCTTGCAAACCTCCACACTTCCCTCTCCTGCGAAATTTTCCAAAACCTTCACCAGTTCTTCTGTGCCTCCGAAAGAGGGTAAATTTTGTATTTGCACAGTCCGAGACATGGCTTCTTCAGTTAAAACTAATTGTGAAGACTTACACCAAAGCTTCGATCCTCAGTAAATTTGATATATGTCTTCAGAGACACTTAAGCAGTCATCTGGCTAACATGCACTGTTCAGGAAATTCCTCTGCAAACTTATTGTTCTTTCCTCTCTGTTACCTACATGCTTCTGCCTGCAATAAAATATAGGTATATTGAGCTTGCACGACCCGTACGTCGACGAACCGTATGTTTTCACAATAGTCAGGAGTATACGTACGGTTTTGCTTTTCCTTAGATAACGTGTACAAATATATTTAGCGTGATGCTTTTGTCATTTATAAAGTATTCTTTAAGGTAGGCCCAAGTTATCTCTCGAGCTGTACAACAAGAAAGTATAAAGAAAAATGGTACATACTAGGGCCTGGGTATAAGTGAAAGAATTCGGACTTAGAGGTTAAGTTAGCTTTTTCCTTTTCTTGAGTACGAAGTTTACTGAATTGTACTTTATATTTGTCATTTATTTGGCCTATAGAATTAAAACTTTATGTCAAAATATATATTTTATGTTCATTTTTAAAAACTTTTTAAATATAGTTTTATATATTGAATTAATTAATTTATAATATAAAATAAAATAAGATTATATTTTATTTGTAGAATTGTTTTGTATGTGTGTATAAATAACAATCGTTAGTGGAAAGATATTTCTTACCACTACTTTCTTTATTGTAAGGTTCTTCCTCTCACTAAACAATCATCAAATAATTTTAGAGGATTTTTTCTTAATCTTAAAAAATTGGAATATTTATAATGAAAGGAAACGTAAAGATATGTCTCATTTTTTGGTCTAAGTGAGCATGTCAAATCAATATTTTAATATTAACTTAAAAAATAGATCATAAAAAAAAATTAAATGTTGCAAAAGTAGACCTTGAACATCTTTACCTTCAATCAAAAGTTAGTGACTTGTGGATCATTAAGACCTTCAAATTAAGGTCCTTTTAAATAATAAAAACTTATATTTGAAGGTGTTGAGTGATCCCACAGTAGTGTGTCCTAATTTTTGGTCAAAGTAGGACATTGAAATTAGCATTTTAACAATTTTTTCACTCTCTAATACCTATAGCAACTAAATCATTAAGAATTTAAAAATGATGTGAACTAATGATTTTTGAGATTTCATGTGTAGATTGTAATTTATTTATTTTTAATTTTAAGAAGTAATTTGTGAGCTTTTTTACATAATTTTTAACAACTTCTTGTTTTATAGTAAGTTGTATTTTTAAAAAGTGATGTTGCTTCCATAAAATATAGCTTCTTTTATATAAAGGATAAAATTATAATTTTTTAAAAAATAGATTTGTAACACTAATATTTAGAGTGCAAAATTTTTTCTTAATTTTGTATTGCATATTTTTTTAATAATTTAAACATAGGTTACTTTCATAGATCATATTTTTTCATATATATTTTAATTGACTTTTATTTTGTTGAAATAAGAACATCAATACCTAGTGCATAGATATTTTTCAAAAAAAATTATCTATGCAACTATTTTTCCATATCTATGAAACAAAGACCTTAATGAATATGTCACATTGGAAGGCAAGTTCAAGTGTTTTTACTTTTACCATTTACCCCTTCTTAATCACTGCAAGAATAAAACTCTCGTCAATTTTCGTTTCCATTTGTTATCCTCGTTGGAGTCCATTGTGAAGGAAGCCATTGATTTGGCTATTAAAAACCCTGATAAACCCCCCATCCTTCTTCACCATAGTCTCATTTTTTGCCTCTATCATTTCCACCTGGCCCTTTGCCCACCAAAATCCATAAGGACTTGTCTCATTAAAGATTCTCACATGTTCGTTCCCCTTAAAAGAACAATGTCGATTTCCCCATGGGGAAATTCGTGATGCGTTCCCACAAAGGAAAGAAGAAGATTGCTACTCCATAAAAAGTCACCCATGTTTCCTCCCCATATGAGGCTAAACCTACCCCTCCCCAATCTAAATCCCCAAAAGCACCCACTCTTCTACCTAGAAGATTGTTGTGGTGAGCCTTTGTGATATAAAAAACATCCCTATAAAGAACCCTTCTTCAAGTAAGTGGGGCCATATAAGGACCACTAAACATCCCACAAGTAAAAAGAAAACAAAAGCATCTACCATTTTTTTGTGGAGGAATTTATTACAGAACAAGAGGACGAGGATGATAAAGATAACTCTAATGACAAGGAAGAGACCGCGAAAAGTGTTGTTGAAACTATGAAGGAGATGGAGGGATCCATGCTGAATATGTTACACCCCATTTTGTGATTACCAATTACTATTACTTTTTATGAGTTAAAATATTAATAGATGAATATGTTTTGTATGTATTTCGATGGAAATGAGATAAATCAATGTTTACTACAATGTGAATGCTTTAAATGCTTTGATGATGAAAATGATATATGATGTATATGAATTTTATGTTATCGGCTAACTTCTTTTGTGATGCACTAAGTTGGATGCAGGAAAGAATCGAGCCCCACAATAAGAGAGGGGGAGTATCACCTAAGAGAGGAGTTTGGTATAGTAACCATTAATATGCCTACTTGAGCTATCACACGCTCACAACCTAGTTTAGTCAAGTTAAGTCAAGTTAATTTGGGATTCGATGAGTAAACCCTTGGTCGTAGTTTTTGGGATGATTGAAATGTTTGAGTAATTGCCTTGAATTTCCTTTGGATGTTTCTTTGGTTCATATTAAGGTGACTAAATCTTTGTATTGGGTATATGTTTTATTTCATATATATTGATACATATATACATTAAATGTATATATGTGTATATGTGATAACTCATGCATATGAGTATATATGTGTATGTACATATGTAGGTAGAAATACTTATGTATACTCATACATGAATACATCATATACATGGGAAAATCGATTGGACATATATATATACACTTTGTATATATACGTATCGATAAATATATACATGCGCTTATTATAAAATGTTGGTGTATACACCCAAAAATGGTTTGGAGAATCTAATTAATTAATTACGATTTATTTGATTAATTAATCTTAATTCATCTACTTAATAAATAAATAGAAATATTTATTTATATTAAGTTCATTATTAATTCTTATATTCTATCATATTATTTTCCTCTTAATTAAATAAACAAAATTAAATACTTTGTTTTATTTTAATTATTATCATTATTATTTCTTCTATACTTCATCCATAATTCTATCTTAAATTAAATACACAACTTTGATAATTTGTGTAATTTAATTATCTTATCATATTTCCTCTTAATTAAATAAAGATATCCTAAAGTTTTATTTAATTAACCATATTCCTCTTTATTAAATAAGCAAATATCAAATATTTGTTTTATTTAATTAAATCTTCCTATTTTGCTAAATTTGAATAAATCAAAAATATTCAAATAAAGGCATAAATCAATATTCCTCTATTCACTCACCAATAAAATTAGATTTTTCAATCTAATTAATTAAACTGGCATTCATGGGAAAGCTTCGGGGACAAACCTGTAGGCAATGCTCTCAATCTTCTTCCTTTGATCTTTCCTATCATCTTGCCTGATGTTTTCATGGGGAGGAACAATCCCCATGATCAGCTCAAGTTTCTCATCTCTTACCATTCAAATCTCTAGATTGAATCTCAACTTTTGTTGTGTTACCCCTATGCAAATGTGCTGCCAGGAAATCTATATATACAGCCTTCTGAAGCATGAAAATGACCCCCAAGAATTATCATCCTTTATGCAAACTTACTCTGGAGGAATTAGAAATCATAGCATCTTAAGCATAGCATCAAAATTTTTATCAATAAGCAATAGTATCATAGCATCAGTAGATTTAGAATCACGGTAGCATCATTAGTTTTTACTATAGCTTCCATTTATCAGATTTCATGTCAGAATAGTTTGCAGTAGCTCCATATCATCTAGAAATCATTAGCAATCATCACATCATTGCATTTAGCATTCATTCCATTCTCTAGATAGGCATTTTAAACAATTACGGTGCTTACAAATCTGAGAGCCTTTGTAACTTGATAAATCTTTGGAGATAGGAGACAATGGGATGCATTCAAGCTTTTATGTGCTTTAAATTAGTTTAATTCATGTTAATCTTGATACAATGTTTCATTAATAAGTGTTTTACATTTTTACTTATTTCACACTTACATTTTGGCGCCCACCGTGGGGTCGTACCCCATGTTTTTAACAATTTTTTTTCTAAAAAGCTTTCATACAAGAATTTGGCATGATTCTTTTAGAGCGATCGGGAGATTTTATAGCACTTTTGCCAGAAACTATAGCGCTTATGTCTATTTTAGCGCTTCCGAAGAAAACTATAGTGCTTTGAAGGATTGTTTTAGCACGTTGATCAAAAGGCTACCAGCAATCGGGATGGTTGATCAAAAGGCTACCAGCTATATTGTTGGTACATGGAAACATTAACCTATAAGATCTTGGGATGGTGTGCCCTTGAGGTGTGACAAATAGAATTCCCGCACCAAATCCTCTTTGTGTGTATGATCCATCAAAATAGAGCCTCCACTATTGTGTTGTAATATTCAAGATGTCCGCATCTAGAAATTCAATATTCATTAGATGATGATCCTTTAATGGAGCTTCAACTAGTTGATCTGCTACTACCTGTCCTTTGATGCCTTTCCTGTCGACATATTGGATGTCAAACTCGCTTAAGATCATGACCCATTTTTCCAGTCTCCTTGTTAGAGCAGCTTTACCAAGTAGATATTTTAATGGGTCTATTTTTGTTATGAGCCTGAATGTATGAGTCAACATGTAGTGTCGCAACTACTGGGTTGCAAAGACCACTGCCAAACAAGCCTTCTCTATGAATGTGTAGTTTATTTCATATCCATTGAGAGTCATGTTGATGTAGTAAATTGCTTGTTCTTTTCCTTCAGAATCCTCCAGTGCCAATAGAGCTCCTAAAGATATGTCATTTGTTGCGATATATAATAATAGTGGTCTTTCTACTACGGGTGGCATGAGTATTGGAGGTGACGCCAAATATTGCTTTATCTGACTAAAATTAGTTTCACAGTTATGATCCCATTTGAACAAGGCATTCTTATGAAGTAGATGATTAAATGGGTGACTCTTGCCTGCCAGCTGGGAGATAAATCTCCTGATGGATTTTAACCTGCCTTGTAGGGACCGTAATTGACTGATATTTTTAGGCGGCAACATCTCCATTATTGCTTTAACCTTAGCTAGATCTACTTCAATACCTTTCTCTGACACTATGTAACCAAGGAGTTTTGTTGATGTTACCCCGAATACACATTTCTTCGGTTCAACCTGACATTAAATTTTTCCAATCTAGTGAAGATTTTATCAAAGATTTCTAGATGTCCATCCCTGGTGTGTGATTTTGCTAAGATTTCATCCACATAATCTTCCATGAAAGTATGCATCATGTCATGAAAAATTGTGGTCATCACCCGCTGATATGTCGCACCTGCATTTTTCAATCCAAAGGGCATGACATTCCAGCAGAATGTACCCCAAGGACAAGTGAATGTTGTCTTTCCTTGATCTTTAGGTGATATTTTTATTTGGTTATATCCTGACAAACCATCCATTATAGATAACATGGCATGTCTCGCTGTTAGATCAAACAATTATGTCAATGCTGGGTAAAGGAAAATCATCCTTTGGGCACACCTTGTTTAAATCCCTGAAATCTGTGCATATTTTGATGCTATTATTCGGTTTTGATACTGGCACAATATTTGAGATCCATTCTACATAATCTATAGACCTAATAAATCTTACCTCCAACAATTTCTTCAGTTTAGCTTTAACCATCAGGGCGATGTGAGGATGCATCTTTCTCAGTTTTTGTTTGATTGGTTTGATTCCTTTTGGTAATGATAGATGATGCATGAGGAGATCTAGATCTAATCCTGGCATATCAGAATAAGACCATGCAAAATTGATGTGTCATTCCTCAAAGAATTTGATGAATGCCAGTTTCTCCTATTTTGTCATGGACTCTGCCAGATGTAAGATCTTTGCCTTTTCAGTTGTTCCCGGATTTATAGACTGTGTCGGTTCTACTAGTATTAATGATCTATCATGGTAATGCTCTGGGAGAGTGTCAAATGTTCCATCCTTCAGCGCCTTAGGAAGGTTTTCACTATTGGATATGTTCTTTATTTTTCTCTTTTCAAAATCTAATGCTGCCTCAGAGAGGTTTTCACCATTAGATTTATTTTTCCTGTTATTTTTTTAACTGGAAGATTTGGCACCCTCCATTAGTGAAGTGTCGTTATGAGTGTTATGGATAGAATTTGTATCAGGTTCATCACTGCACAGATAGTTTATGATGGCCTCATCATTTGAAAAGACTGTACATGAATAGGTTTCGTGGGTTCCCAGTCAATAAGTTCGGCATGTCTTAAGGGTAATAAGTCATCAGGTTGAGTAATATCGACAGCTGTAAGTGTTCTGATTGCTAGGTGGTCGAAGTTTTTGGTAGGAAGGTCAAGGTCTATGATAGTACTCTCCTCCAAGTTGTCTGTCTCATTCGATGTCTGATCGTCCTCGCTTGAGTCATCGATATTTGTGGATCCCATTACAAATGGTCTATCTCCTTAACTTTGTCCCTCCTCTTTTAAGGGTGCAAATGTTTGAATGACATCAATTTGTTTATCAATAAATGATGTAGCAGATAAATGATCCCATTCATATTCATTTCAATCAGTTTCAAATCCATCTCTCATTTATAGAATCCCTTCTACCACTTTTAGAGTTATTTCCTTTTTTATTTCCCCTATGTAACCTAATCCTATTTTATCCTTAGGCTATAGTGTTAGAGGTTGAATAGGTTCTATAATACCATCCTTTCTCTTGCCAATTGGTCCTTGGCCTTCATAGCCCATTTTTTCCAAGATAGCCTTCCCTTTTCCATACTAATTTGTTTTGATGTTGATACTTGTTGATGTCAAGGCTTCTTCATCCTTGTATAGCCAATTGAGAATGGCTTTGTCTTCTGACTCATCTTCAAGGGTACCTACTTTAACAAATCTTTCATTGAGAGTTGTGATTGGTTGTGATGAACGTGGTGTATTTGATGTGGGTCGTCCATAAGATTTCGGTGATGGTAGCAATTGTGATAGACACAAAAATTGCTCAAGGGAATATTCTCCTAAGCCTTTGTCTACAAATTGTTGTGATAACCCATTTATAGGTGTTGGTGTAATTAAATGTCTTGTACCTTGTCCTAGGTCATAATTACACCTTAGTTAAGTTTACTTAGGGACCACATAGGAGATTGTTGGAGATTTTCCACTTTTGGTGGACTTGACATGTCATTACCTCATCACTTCCACCTTTTGTGGACACATCATGTGATATCTCTCCACCTTTTGTGGGTGATCCACCTTTTGTGGTGATTATCACATTATCTCTTTCCCACTTTAGGTGGAGTGATAACTTTTCATTGTTGTCTCATGTCATAAGATTACGAAACTTGTCATAATCTTATGCCCTCCTATGTTCTCACCTTGGCTATATAACCAAGGGGTCTCCTATGTACATTTGTACTGCATATCATATTTGCATTATTGGCAGAATACAGTTTATTCTTATCATATTCTATTCTCTCTCTTTTGTGCTTTCTATTAGGCCTCTAGATCTTGGGTGGCTACCTTCATAGCCAATTCTTACATGGTATCAGAGCTGCTGGAGTGCCTTTGGTTAGTCATTTGGAGAGATCGTGGTGCATTTGAAGAATGGTGTATTTTCATATCTAAGTTGCAGCAGCATTTTGGAGCATCCTACGCCAAATCTAAGCCCACCATGGCGTTCAGGAGGCCGTTTCCAGTTGGGATTTCCTTTCGTTTCGTCCAAATCAAATATTGGAGCTCCAGATCTGAAAAATTCACCAATTTGGGTATTTTTCTCAATTTTCTGAATTTTCCTATAGTTTTGGAAAAATATTTTCTAAGAAAAATTCTAGTTTTGATATTTCTGCAAAAAAAAAAAATATTCGTTAGAATATTTAAAAAAAAATTAGTAAACCGAAAAACCTATTAAAAATTTTCGGGTATTTTTTTCAGAATTTGTATTTGATTTTTGATTTTAAAAATCAAAAATCAAAAATCACAATCAAAAATTGTATTTATTTTCGGAAATTTTTATTTTGAACCAAAATAAAATAAAATTTTGTATTGTTTATAAATCAAAAATTAAAAAAACATTAAAAAAAAATTTTAAGTCTGCATACAGCAGACTGTACGCTGCCCTGCGCAGAGGTAGGTACCGCAGCATACCATAGGCCCTCCGCAGGTGCCACATGGCATGCGGAGGTGGAGCCACTTGGCCCCCTCTCCCCACTCTGCACCACCGGCGGCCAGCGAAATCAACCACCAGCGGGTGATTCAAAATAGGCATCGGCGGCGAATCTGAAAGATTCTGACGACTAGGGGAAAAGATTCTAACGCCGCGGCATGGAGATTTTGACGGCAACCGGCAGGCCCTCAGCTTGTGACACGCGTCGTCCATCTACTGATCCACGTGGCTTCCCTGCTAAGTACTACGAAGAATATTCTGTCACAAAAAAAGCATATTCCGGTCAGTCAATTCCGGCGTGACGGGCAATGAGCCGTCAAATTTAACCTCATGTTCTGATGACGTCAGCCTGCATCATCACCACATCAGCATATTTTTAAAAAAAATTCCCCCCTCTCCAATGAAGTTTTTGAATTTGCAGTCCGACTTCAGAGCTTCATATCTCGCTCATTTTTGCTCCTTTTTTTGAGCAATTTTTTTTTATTTGGGCTAATTTTTCATGTACTTCGTAGTGGTGTACTCGATTTCTGATTTTGGTGGACAGATATTCTAGAATTTGCAATTTCTTATCACTATACCTATCATGTCACCATTTCTGCAACTTTCGAGGCTTCGTTCAAGCTCATACGAACTCCTTTTCAGCTGCCTTTTTTTTTAAAGTGCATAATTTTTCGTCTACTTCTTGAATCTACAATCAGTTTGAAGCGATCTTGAGTGGATTTTTTACTTTCAGCATATGGTCTTTTTTGGCCTATTTGGCACTTGTATTGCATAGATTTGAATCTAGGTCTTTGCTTATTTGTTCTAGTTTGTTCTTAGCCTATTTTTAGCAAGTTGTAAATCAAAAATCATAAGCCCACTTAGCCAAGTTGCAAGTGGCCTATTGTACACGCACTGCATTATAAAGTGCCAAAATCATCTATTTGTGGGGGGGTACTTTGATTAAGTGAATTTGGGGGGGTGTATCTTGTGATTGTTCATATTTTCTCTCTTGTGCTCTTTCATTCCATCATGGGTTCATCTAAAGTTCCACTCTTAACTGCACATAATTATGGTACTTGGAAAGTACGTGTATGGAGTAAACTAATGGAAAAAGGTTTAATTCACTACATTGATGGAACCATAACTGCACCTTCAGATCCTAAGGCGGATCCAACTACATTTATGGATTGGCTCACTAAAACTTCTATGGCCTTGGGTACACTAAGAAAGTTCATTTCAGATGATCTCATTTTCCATGTTGATAAATGTACTATAGCTAAGGAAGCTTGGGATAAGCTTGCTGCTTTGTATGGCAAGGTTGATAAGGTTAAGGAATACAAACTTGAACATGATCTCTTAAGCCTTGATCCCAAGGATTTTGATACAATTCAGGATTATGTCACTAAGGAAAATGAACTAAGAACGCAACTAAAAGATTGTGGTATTGAAAAAGAAGATGATCAATTGGTCTTTAACTTGTTGGATAAACTTCCAGTTGAGTATGCGGCCTTTGTTTCAAGTTTTCAGACTCAAAGATTGACAATAAGTAACTTCACAACACCATCTTTTGAGGCTCTCACATATCTTTTGATTCTTGAGCAAAATAAGTTGTTGAAAATGGGAATTCTCAAGTCTTCAACTTCAAGAGCATTGGTGGTCAATCATGGAAACAACAAGCAAGGCAAAGGGAAAGACCAAAATCAATCTTCACCAAAGCCACAAGGAGAGAGCAAACAATCCACTTCTCCACAACAAAGCTCATCATCATCTTCTTCTAAGAAGTACAACAATTCAAGCAAGAGGGAGCAACCAACATGTGCATATAGCAAAATGATTGGTCATGATGAGCATCGTTGTCATGTTAAGCAAATTGATGAGTTTAAAAAAATCCTTAAGAAGAACAACATCAACTTGCCAGCTACATATCAAGAGAAGGACTCATCTCCTTCCACTTCTTCTAAGGGAAAAGGAACAACTCTCATGGAAACAGCATCTAGCTCATCTCCTTCTTCTTCATCTCAATATGAGAAACATAAGGGGCAAGCATTTCTTGCTTTTGTAGATTCCAATTCAGATAGGTGGATCCTTGATTCAGGAGCTTCGCATCATATGACTTCATCCAAGGATATGTTATCTTCATTTGATTCTTGTTCATCACCACCCATTTTGATGGCCAACAACACATCTTTGGCAGTTTGTGGGAAGGGTTCTATTGACATTGAAGGTGGAGCATTTAATGATGTTCTATATGTGCCTACTTTTTCAAGGAACATCCTTTCCATCTATCAGATTACACATAGTGGTTCAGGAAAGAGTGTAGAGTTCACACCAGATTCTATCATTGTTCGGGATTTTCATAGTAGGGCTCTTGTTGTAGTTGGGGAGGTTGATAATCGTTCTCGGGTCTACACCTTCTCATATTTTGCTCCTATTAATGATTTAGTTCACCCTAGTGTGAACACACTTGAGGAGATTGAGTATGGTTACTTGAATCTTGGAGTGCTCTCTACTCCTGAGATTCTTGAACCTATTGTTGATACTCCATCTCCTACATTGACTGATGTACCTGATGATACTCGTGTTACGACAGTTTCAATACCTTGTGATTCAATGCAACAGTGCATACCTTGTCTTCCAGCAGCAGCTTCATGGGATGACTACTTGACAGACATTGGCAGTTTGTTTGTGGAATCCTACATTATAGATTTGGGAGACACACTTGATTACTTACATCTTCTCTTTGATGAAGGTGATTCTTCTTCAGTTGTTGCGAGGGAACACTCTGACCCTCCTCTACATGATCAGTCTTTCGAGGTTGATGTGATTGTGGATGCATCTGTACAACAATTGGAGGAGGCCACTTTCTCTCTTGAGGAGACATCGTCTTTGGAGTATGTTCTACCTACATCCTTGCTCAATCTTGAGTTGTCTTTTTCAGCGGATCAGGGTGTTGTTGCAAAGGGGTTCTCACAGGTTCCAGGAAGTGACTACACTATTGCAGCTTCACATGGTTTGGGAAAGGCATCTTTCAACATCAACACAAGGAACTTTGAGAAAACTTCAGAGACTTCTTACATTTTGAGGGTTCTTCCTTCTTCACTTGTGGATTGGGGAGACTTCATTCATGCACCTTTGGTATTGTTTCTTCCCAAGGGGAGGAACGTTGTTCGACAGTTTTGGAGCAGCTTCATTCCTTCTCGAGCATCTTCCATGGGTGATCATTGTACATTGAAGGGAGGCTACCTTGTCTCTCTTCTTCTCTTGTATGGGGGGGAATTTTTCCTCACATGGGGTTTTATCCTTCTCATGCTATGTTAATAAGCCTTTGTATTCCATCTCTCTTTTGGGGGGTAGTTTTTTCCCACTGGGTTTTTCTATCTTTACTCCACTTGTGAGAGATTTCATTGCATTTGTACATGGGTACCTAACATGGCTTAGTAGTCAGGACCCATCCTGCATTGTTTGCATTTGTGTACATTCTCCCTAAGTTGCACTTAAGGGGGGGTGTTGGTGTAATTAAATGTCTTGTACCTTGTCCTAGGTCATAATTACACCTTAGTTAAGTTTACTTAGGGACCACATAGGAGATTTTTAGAGATTTTCCACTTTTGGTGGACTTGACATGTCATTACCTCATCACTTCCACCTTTTGTGGACACATCATGTGATATCTCTCCACCTTTTGTGGTGATTATCACATTATCTCTTTCCCACTTTAGGTGGAGTGATAACTTTTCATTGTAGTCTCATGTCATAAGATTATGACACTTGTCATAATCTTATGCCCTCCTATGTTCTCACCTTGGCTATATAACCAAGGGGTCTCCTATGTACATTTGTACTGCATATCATATTTGCATTATTGGCAGAATACAGTTTATTCTTGTCATATTCTATTCTCTCTCTTTTGTGCTTTTTATTAGGCCTCTAGATCTTGGGTGACTACCTTCATAGCCAATTCTTACAATAGGATCTTTAGTGTTTGATAAAATTGTGTCTGCAACAGTTATTTCTTTCGCTTGATCCTTCTTCTTAACCCACATAGATATGAAATTGGGTTGTCTCTCATTACTGGATGAAGTGGAAGTGTTAACTTCTTTTTTGTGGGGTACCAGAGTGTCTTGATTTGCTTTTATCATGTTGCAAGTCTGTGGATTATTGTTGTCAGTTGATATTGTGACCTCTTGTCCGTTTACTAGAAATTTCAAATGTTGATGGTATGTTGAGGGTACCGCTTGCATTTCATGGATCCATGGATGACCCAAGAGTATGTTATATGTTAGATCTTTGTCAAACACTTGACAAACAATGTTTTTGACAATTGGCCTTACTTGAATTGGAAGTACAATCAACCCTTTGGAAGACCTTTCTTCATCATATGCCTTTATCGTTATTTTTCTTCTGGCGTCAATGGAATTGTTAGAATAGCGTAGTGCATGAATTAGTTTCACAGTACAAATATTTAATCCAGCTCCGCCATCTATTAAGACATGCTTGATGCAATGTTTATGGATTAGAACTTATATGTGCAAGGCTACATTATGTGGGTGATTTAATGACACATCATCTTGTTCGGAGAACGATAGACAATCAGGTGTGGTAAGATGTCCCACCATTGCTTGGAATTGACAAACATCCAAATTATTGGGCACATTTGTAGCTACTAGAGCTTGTTCCAAAACTTCTTTGTGTGATGGTGAAATTTTGAGAAGTTCCAAAATGGATATTTATGCAGGTATCTTTTATAATTGGTCCACAATGTTGTATTGATGTGATGGGGGATCATTATTTTTAGATGAGACTCCTTTTAGTACAACTTTGGACTACCTCCTTGTTGTTACATGTACTAGTTGATTGTCTTGTGTTTCCCTAATCTTTAGGACATTGATTTGATTGTCAAATGTGTTTGTGTTTGTCATCATGTTCAAAGATTCAATGTCATTGATATTTGTGTCATCAGATTGATTATCAATGTCATTTTTCTCAACTTCCGAGAGGTAATGAATGATGGTGCCATAAACATAGTTTATACTTTTTCCTTTACCGTTGGAAGAAGACTCCCCCTTTTCGTAGTTTGGTAATGGATTAGTAAATGCACTATGATCATTATTTGTTTGATGCCCTTCAACAAACACCTTCTTTGCCTCAATAAAGTCTTGTATCAAATGCTTTAATTGGATACAGTCATTTGTTTTATGTCCCTTATTTTTATGAAAGTTGCAATAATCGACATCGTTCCACCAAGATGGTTCAACCTTTGGCCCCCAATTTCGAGCTTCTGGTAAAGTGATAAGTTTGTTTGCAATGAGTTCCCTCATTGTTGATTCCAAAGTTTGTCCTAATGGGGTAAATCTCCATCGATTGGATTGTCTTTGATATGACGGTCAAGATTCCCCATTGTTTGTGTTATTGTTTTGACTAGTGCTTTGATTGTTATTTTGGTTTTCATTTTGATTTGTTTTGACATTTGTTGCTATCAAATTGAATACTGGTTTTGTATTTTTAGTTGTAGCATCAATGCTTCCAGTATTTCTGTTTTTCTACCAAAATTTTGGCTTGTCGTTGTTTTCATAGTGATTTGTGTTGTTTGGTGTATCATTGTAGCATTTAATCACTCATTTGACTAGGGCTTATTCTATTTTAAGCCCATGCTCGATTACTTTTTTGAATGTTGGAGGACATTGCAATTCGAGTCTATAACTCATCTGATCATTTAAGTTGTCTATAAACAATTCAATCTTCTCCTCTTCAAGCATAGATCGAGGATATCTAGTGAACAACTTTCTCCATCATTGTAAGAATGATAGGAATGTCTTGCCATTTTTCTGTTTCAAGTTATACAGATCTTTTATGGTTACATTGTGTTGTATGTTGAAGGAGAATTGGGAGATGAATTTGTTGACCAGTTCTTCGAAGGATCTAATCCCTAGTTGTAACTTGGAGAACCATTCCATGCAATGGGATCCCAAACCCCTAGGAAATAACTTCATGAAGTAAGTATCTTCTTGTGCAAAATCAAGGCTCATTGTTCTGAATTCCCTTACATGGTCAATTGAGTCTGATTTACCATTCTATTTATCGTATTTAGGAAATTCACAGTGTCTAGGGAAAGGTATCATATCCACACATGGATGAAAAGGGTAAGGACACATGTCCTTTAATAAGTTTTTTTTTGTGGTTCTTGTTTGCATGTTTTGAATCTATTCTTGCAAAGTCTACATTTGTGCTGCTAAAGAAATGAATTGATATGTATCTTGTGTGTTCGGTGGTTATGTTTCGTTTGTTCTTTGTGTTTCCTTCAATCGATTCATGTCAAAATCCTTTGGTAGTTTCGCGCCTAACTCGGCTAACATCAAGAGATATTTCTCCATGTCTTGTTCTATGACCTTTTCCATAAATTTATGAAAACTTGGATCTTGTTGAGCATGTTGTACATCCTCTCGAGTTATTTCATTGTTATTATTTTGTTGGAATCAGAAAAAGGGGTTTTCTTCAATCATGTTTGGATTTTTAATTTCCTTCTCTCTGAGTTTTTGTTTTTGCAACCTTGTCAAGATTGGCATACAATTTTTGGTTGTTTCCACTAAACTTGGATCTTCTATGTTGGGATTAGTGTCAATTTGATTTTAACGAAACCAAATAGAATGATATATTCTATTGATGAGGTTAAGTTAAAAACATGATTACTGAGGTCTTGTTTTGTGATGGTAGCATGTTAGAATCCTGATGAGGAAACTTGACTCAATAATTTAGATTTGTTTTGATAATTTGACACTTTGTATTTTGCAAGATCTGAGTTTATGTTTGAAAACAATTTGACTTGTAAGAACCTACTTTGTTTCAGGCTTTCAGGACATTGTCTGATCTGTGAAATGTTTATAATTGGTAAAATTTTGTGTTTCTAATGTCAAAATATCTGACAGTTGTTTCAGAAGGTTCTTTTTTTTTCGGTTCTATGGAAACGCTCATACAAAGGGAAGAAGCGCTAAAAATAAATGCAGAAGTGCAAGAATTTTTGGTAAAAGCGTTGTTAAATAGAGAAAAAGCACTAAAATAGAGCACAAATGTGCTAAAGGACTGGTTATTTCTTTGATACTGGTAATTTTTTAACACTGACATAAGTGTTATAAAGTTGATCAAAAGCACTAAAAAAAATAGTAGAAGCGTTGTTGTTTTTCGTGGAAGCGCTAAAATATAGCACAAAAGTGCTAGAATAGTTTGTAGAAGCACTATGATACTTTCCTATCACTGACAGAGTTTGATTTACTATTGACAGAAGCGTTGTAATATTGCTCAAAAGTGCTAAAATAGATGGCAGAAGTGCTATATTTTCATTTAATGCCAAGTAGGGGGTGGTAATATGGGCCTCTCAGCTGCTATGTCCGCTTTCTCTTCTTCCTCGTCTAAGACTATGGATGTTGTGAGAAATTGACAAGGTATTTCATTTTTCTCAAAAATGAATGTTCTCAAACTACTAATGATGTCAGTTTGGGTACCTTCAATGTGTATGTTGCCTGGCTGAAATATTGGGGTGGTTTGTCTTGGTTGTTCAACAGGAGTTTTTGGCCGCCAAATGGTCATAAGGTGTGTTGTATGATGGTTTCAATAACTTTTTGCAATGTTATTCATTACCTATTTCCAGGAAGGAGGTAGTAACATGGGCCTTCCTGTTGCTATGTTTGTCTTTTCTTCTTCTTCGTTCAAAATGATCGATGTTGTAAGAAATTGATAGGGTGTTTCATTTTTCTCAAAAATGAATGCTCTCAAACTACTGATGATGTCGATTTGGGCACTTTCAATGTGTATAAGGCTAGGTTGTATGATAGGTGATATAAGGCTTGGTTGTTGAATGGGAGCTGTAGGTCGCCAAATGGTCATATGGTGGTAACTCCTTGATTTTGGATGTCAAACATAATGTTTCCAAAGACTTGTTTTTTATAAGAATTGATCAGGTCTGGTGGAGTATTCTATGGAAGGTTGTGGAATGGAGGATTGACGAATACATTGACTATGGTTAGATTCATGTGAAAGAGTGCTTCTCTGAATATAGGCTTGTGAATTCAAGGGATCTTCAACATATTCATCAGTGTAACCCCTAGCGAAATCATGAAACCTATGGAGGAATGTTCTATGATGAAGCAAAATCTTCCTATTTTGATACAAGAACTGTCTTCTTTTCAAAAGGTTTCTATAACTAAGTGGTTTCTTTTGTTTCGTGATTCTCTTCGTAAAAGATTTCTTGAAAAACTTTGTGGTTTTCCAATCCCTAATCATGTATTTCTCAGTTTGATTTTGTCCAAGTTGTTTTGTATTTTTTTTTCAGGATGATCTTTATCTGAAATTTAATGATTTTGAAATACACAACAATCAAATGTACACAATTGTTTTTAAGAGCTATAATCTAAATAGATAGTGTATGTTCAAAAGAACCACACATGGTCCTATTTTCATTGGCTTGATAACAATAAAGCACTTCAGACAAACTCACTCTTAATAGTCAAAAGGTCATCGTTTATCTATTCATTATTTCAAATATCATATCATCCAAATATCATCATTCATTATGATCATCATTCATTCATCACATCATAAAATTTCATTTTCAATCATCAAGAATATAAAGTGCACATATCCCATTTACATCAACATCATTTAAACATCATATCCATTTTCATACATATAGATACATTATCATATAGATACACATCATCATACCTCTATTTCATACATATGTTCACTACATACATCATATAAATAAAATTACATCCATACATCATGGATCTGACAACATCATCATCATAGATAGAACATCATAAATCATAAACATATCATCATGATCATAAACTGCATCCATCACATCATAACAAATAAATCATCACATAGCATATAGAACATAAAAGAAAATGCATCCATCATAAAATCATATAGAACACATAATGCATCTATAAATTCCAGTGCATAACATATAGATCAAAATAATAATGTCAAGTATACAATGATGTCTGAAATGAATAGAGATATAACATCAAAAATGGTTGTATATCAAAATAATCGAAGTGTACATCATATCTCAAAAGCAACAAGGACAACAATCATGTGTTGCTAGCTCCAAAAGGTGTAGGCATCATAGGATCAGGCCCTCCACCACCACCGAATGTACCAGGATCTCTGGGATCTCTCCGGAGAGGTTGTGTCACACCTGCACTCACGGTCCTAGAATGGGTGCTACCAAATCAAGACTACCTGAAACTCACTCTCTGCTTAGAAGGGACGACATCATAATATTTAATCTTGTACTACTCCACCTCCCCACCAATACAGGCAACCTCTCTCATATAATCTGCTAAGGAGGTACCATCTTCCAACTGTTGTAATCTCTCAATTGTAGCTTGAGCACCCTCTACTGTAAACCTGGTGGCATCCCTCTCAGTTTTCAAAGACACAATTTGAACCTGTGTTGACCCTGTTGTCTACCTAGTAGCATCCCTCTTGGTTGTCAATGTTGCAATATGTGCCTGTGTCATGGCTAACTAAGCATGCACTGATGCTAAAACCTCTAAATGTGATTGGGCTTGTGCCTGCATCTGAGCATGAGTCTGCTCTAATAAACCCTGCGCCTAAACAATCTACTCCTGAGAAGTCTCTAACTGCACCTATAAGGTCGCTATTTGCAACTCATCTGCAACATCTCTCATTGCCTGCCTCTTATGAGGCATGGTATGCTCAGGAAAATCTAAGGCAAGACCCGACCCACCTGCAACATCTGCATTGTCGAAATCATAGTCGTCCCCACTACTCTCATCTCCACTATCTCTCTCATCTCCGCTATCCTCCTCCTCTCTAACATCCTCCTCACCCTCATCCTCAACAACATCAACATCCTCCTCACTAACAATACCAACATCAACATCCACCTCAGCCTCAACCTCCTCTCTCCTTCACCTACAACCTTGTGCAATAGCAACATCCTCCTTTGTCGGTAATGGAGCAGGCTCATCGAGAATAGTAAGACGTGGAAAGGGATGTAAGGCCAGAAACTCAGCATAATCAGCTGTAACTGGTGGCTCAACAATATCCAAACAGATATCCCACTCAAACAACTGCAAGGCCTAAAACTCCTGGATAGTAGCATCATATGATAAACCGGGCCCCCAATCTCTAGAATCTAATTGACGGGCATAATGAGCAACACCTTGGGGCATACTCTAAACCATCCCATATTGCCTATACACCTGTCTAATCAGAAATCTTTGAAGTACCCAATGAGTCTGACCAATCAATATCATCGACTGACACAGAAAAGGCACCTGAATATCATCCTTGTCCCAGTGCTCGCAGTCAAGGTACAGACACCATATCATAGACTCTATGTCATCAATCACTCTCCTCCAATACTCTAACTTACCCAGTCTGGACTGAGTAGGGCGATCAGCATATCTGAACACATAGGGTCTCATAGGAGGTCTTTGTCTAACTGGCACTGGACGTGTAACAGCTATGTGCTCCCACGCCCACACCAAATCTTCATCAAATCTTCATCATGGGGCAAATTTCTACATCAATTATTGGGAGATAAATTATTTCATCACCAAATCTTCATCAAATCTTCATAAAATCATCCAAAAAAAAAAAAATCTGCAAAATTATGAAAAATAAAAAAAATCATTAATTTATCTCCCAATGAGGCATATATCCATCAATCACCTGAAAATCATGTCTAGGGCATTCTGAATTTTTTTGTCGTCAATACTAGTAGTAGCAAAAAAAATTCTTTGAAGCAATGTATAAACACATCACTTCAAAGAGGGGCAAAATGTATACACCCAAAAATGGTCTAGAGAATCTAATTAATTAAATACGATTTATTTGATTAATTAATCTTAATTCATCTACTTAGTAAATAAATAGAAATATTTATTTATATTAAGTTCATTATTAATTCTTCTATTCTATCATATTATTTTCCTCTTAATTAAATAAACAAATTTAAATACTTTGTTTTATTTTGATTATTATCATTATTATTTCTTCTATACTTTATCCATTAATTCTATCTTAAATTATATACACAACTTTGATAATTTGGGTAATTTAATTATCTTATCATTTTTCCTCTTAATTAAATAAAAATATCCTAAAGTTTTATTTAATTAACCATATTCATCTTTATTAAATAAGCAAATATCAAATATTTTTTTTATTTAATTAAATATTCCTATTTTGCTAAATTTGAATAAATCAAAAATATTCAAATAAAGGCATAAATCAATATTCCTCTATTCACTCACCAATAAAATTAGATTTTTCAATCTAATTAATTAAACTGGCATTCACGGGAAAGCTTCGGGGACAAACCTGCAGGCAATCCTCTCAATCTTATTCCTCTGATCTTTCCTATCATCTTGCCTGATGTTTTCATTGGGAGGAGCAATCCCCATGATTAGCTCAAGCTTCTCATCTCTTACCATTCAAATCTCCAAATTGAATCTCAGCCTCTGTTGTGTTACCCCTGTGCAAATGTGCTGCCTAGAAATCTACATATACAACCTTCTGAAGCATGAAAATGACCCCCGAAAATTATCATCCTTTATGCAAACTTACTCTGGAGGAATTAGCAATCATAGCATCTTAAGCATAGCATCATAGCATCCTAGAATCAGTAGATTTAGAATCATGGTAGCATCATTAGTTTTTACTATAGCTTCCATTTATCAAATTTCATGTCAGAATAGTTTACAGTAGCTCCATATCATCTAGAAATCATTAACAATCATCACATCATTGCATTTAGCATCCATTTCATTCTCTAGATAGATATTTTAAACAGTTACGGTGCTTACAAATCTGAAGGCCTTTGTAACTTGATAAATCTTTGGAGATAGGAGACAATGGGATGCATTCAAGCTTTTATGTGCTTTAAATTAGTTTAATTCATGTTAATCTTGATACAATGTTTCATTAAGAAGTGTTTTACATTTTTACTTATTTCACACTTACAGTTGGAATAATGATATATGTATATATATATATATATGTAGGTATTGAATGATATATGTACATACATACATATGTATATATTAGCATATGTGTATATATTTATATACAAATATGATTGGAAATTGAATATTTTAATATATATATATATATATATAATGATAGAACATTATAATATATATATATATATTATAATGATAGAGCATTATAATATATATATATATATATATATATATATATTATAATGATAGAACATTAATATATATATATATATATATATATATTAATATATCTAGTATTATATAATGAATAATATGAAAAGATACTAGTGCATATATAATACGAGATAAGTAAACAATGTAATGTTTATGTAAAGCGAGCCAAGTAAACATAGTATAAACTAAATGCTACGCATATATTTATATATGTGATGGAATATTCATTGGTGCAATATAAAGCGCTTAGTATAAAGCACATAAATTACAATATGAATAGCATTTAATAAAGCTTAAACTACATGGTGTACCTATTTTTTGTGCCATGTAAAAAGGAATGAGATGCATTTAAATATTAAAGTTGTTGAGTATTGGAAAAGCCATGTGCGGTAGATAAAGGCGTTGGACTTGGTCAAGCCATGAGTTGGCAGAAAGCAAAGAGAGTTTGTTTTGTATCAAACTAGCAGCCTCCATTCTAGGTGCCATGAGCATAAACTTGGCATGAAAAGAGCCACACTGAGTAGTAGAAAGATATAAGGAAATCGTTGCAAATGTTTGACTTAGTAAATTTTCTATGAGCTAGTTGAAGTAAGGTGACTTAGTCATATATTAGAAGTTGATTTTACTTGAACTGTATATGTGTTAGAATTTTGATTCTCTTAGTTGTCATATTTCACCAGTTTTGTCCAGTCGACTTGTAGAGGAGTTGGTTTAGGATTTTTGTTTTATGTTTTAGAGGTGGAAAAAGGATGGGAAAAACTAGTGATTGGAGGAGCTAAACAATAGCATTAAGTCTCTCAATATTTCTTATAAATAGAGGGCAGCCTCTTAGTCTTTGGTATTTGTTTTGGAATTCATTTGTTTCCATTTTTTTGTAGCTTTTCTTTGTGCAAAGTAGTGTTGAGTGCAAGTAGTGAGAAGGGAGATATTTCATTGAGTGTTTGTGAGTTATTTTTTTATGAGTTTTTGAGTCTTGGGAAAGAGGTTAGAATTGGAGATAAGCTAAAAGTAGAAGGAGTGGCAAGCAAAGTCTTTGGAATTAATCTTTGGGGGTAATTTCTCTAATGGAAGCTAAACTTCTAGGCATGCTAGTCTTTCTTATTTTATGTTCTCTTCTATTGAATGTCATGTGTTTGCAAGTGCTTGAGGAATTGATGATTGTATTTTATATAAGAGCTTGCTCATATGATTGGTGCAATCTTATTAGTTTAAATATGCATATATCTATTATGTTAGAAGCATGTGGTTGTATTTGTTAGATGAAGATAACTAGAATATATTATTATAATGTCTAGGATATCGTAAGCCAAATGTATGATTGCATAAAGTGTAATGTTGGAAAGAGGTATGACATAGTTGTACTATGATAAGATTGTCAGATATGATGTTATATTAACCTGCGTGTGTAATTAGGTTTGTTCCTGGGATTTGGATAAACCAAGGTTGGGAATAACCTAGTTGGTCAATTAGATCACTTGAAAGTATTACCTTTTGGTATGGAATCATGTTGCATGGAACAATCTAGTCAAGAGTTATTATGGTAATGTTATTTACAAAATTGAGCAAGGCGGTGGGTGAACATATGACATCCACTTCATAGAAGTGAGACACCACTTCTTAGAGAGTGAGTTTGATATATATATGAAATCTTTGGCCAAAGTAGTGTAATTTTCCACTACATACACTTGTCAGTTCATTGTGAGCCAATATTGTATAACTAGTAGGGAGTGTCATGCATGTAGGTGGACATCCACTGTATGGAAACACTAGTTATGTAGGACACAACACCATGCTCAAGTAGGCTAATATTATTATTATGAGGGTTACAAGACCAACCTCTTCATTGAAGGGAGGGTCATCTTACCAATTAGGTAGAGTTGTAGACAACCATAGTAAATCCGTGGTTGGAGGAGAAGCACTTGGGTGATACTCTCCCTCATGTAGTCGGTAGTTGAGATTTGAGGATGTATGCTCCAACAGGGAGCATCTAGAAAGGAATGAAAAGGGATGTTGTAATATTTATAGCAAGTTGCTTAGAATGTCATAGGATGAAGGCAAATTATCAACACCCTGTAGGACTATTGTATCCTCATAAAATTCCGAAAAGAAAATGGCAAGTCATTAGCATAAATTTTGTGCAAGGTCTTCCAATGTCTAGGAATAAGCATAATGCTATTCTAGTAGTGGTGGATAATCTTACTAAGGTAGATCATTTTATTCCAAGGAATCTAACAAATGGAGATCTTGTTATAGCTTGAAAGTTTATGCAAGAGGTGTTTAGGTGACATGGAGTTCCTAAGAAGATTATTTTTGACAGGGATGCCCGTGTAACATCTAGGTTTTGGCAAACCCTATTTTCTTCACTTGGGACATAGTTGAACATAAGTTCAACGTATCATCCAAAAATTGATGATCAAACTAAAAGGGTGAACCAAGTGTTAGAGAATCTACTAAGAATGTATTACATGGATCAACAATACAAGTGGGAAGATTATTTGCATTGGTAGAATTTGTGTATAACAATTCTTATCAGTCTATAATTAATATGGATCCTTTAGAAGTATTGTATGGCAGGAAGTTCCAAACTCCTATAAGTTGGGATAAGTTGGAAGCTAGGATAAGCCTTGGGCCATAAATTCTATCAGAAATGGAGGAGAAATTGTAATTAAGAAAAGGTTAGTGGAAGGCTCTAATGATAGGTAAAAAAGAGTTATGTAGATTCTAAGCAAGTAACCAAACATTTCTCAATAGGAGAAAAGGTTTTTCTCAAAGTTAAGCCTCACAAGAGTTCTATAAAGTTTGGGAAGTCTACCAAACTGACTCCATGTTATGTAGGTACTTTTTAGTTTCTCAAAGAAGTTAACCTTGTTGCTTATTGAATTGCTTTACCACCAGCTCTTGTCAGGATGTACAATGTCTTTTATTTGTTGTACCTTAAGAAGTACATGCCAGGAGATAATCATGCTATTGATTGGAATGCTTTACAGGTATAGGACCCAGGAGTGATAACAATCAAGCCTCTTAGAGTACTTGAAACACATAGGCTTCACCTGCATAATAGAGAGGTCCTATAATGCAAGGTCCAGTGGGATCAATATGTAGAAGATTTTGCCACTTGGGAAGACTATGTTGAGTTTAAGCAAAAATTTCCTCATGTTTTGCTAGACTTTGAAAGTTCTTGAAATAATCTTTATTATGCTTTATGTTTTATGTTTTATGTTTGATACTTAAAATCATCGAGGATGATGATTCATAAGAGGGGAATATGTTACACCCCATTGTGTGATTACTAATTACTGTTACTTTTTATGAGTTAAAATGTTAATAGATGAATATGTTTTGTATGTATTTCGATGAAAATGAGCTAAATGAATGTGTAATACAATGTGAATGCTTTAAATTCTTTGATGATGAATGTGATATATGATGTTGTGATATAAAAATGTTTAACCTATTCTAAGAAACTAAAATGCAATAAAGAAACACCTCAAGATTAGCCTAAGAAATTTGTAAATGCAAAGAGGAAAAGTGTAAAATGATGCTAAATAGATATACCTCCCTTTTGCAGCTGAAACTCCTTGGTTGGCCCTTGATTTTGATTTGGTTTGTATGCTCCTTGATGGCTCTTGAAATGACTAAATGCAAGATTTAACTATATGCTTGAATGTAGATGCAAATGGATGAAATTGATGGCTAGATGAGTGCACAAAATGGCTGCATTTAGTTGCAAAATGACTAAGTGTTTTTTTTGCCTTAGTGGAGGGGGTATTTATAGAGAAACTTGAATTCTCTAGAGAATTCAATGGTTCGGATTTATCCAACAAAGTCAAGATGAAGGGCTAAGGTGAGTTGAGGACTCACAAGCCCTCACATTTTGACATGTGGAATGTGAAGTGGATAAAGGTAGGATGATGTGTAGGTGATGTGGAAGGGAGGTACATGATGTGGAGGAAGGACAAGTACCTTCCAAGTACCTTGGGGAGTGAGAAGATTCATTGGAAAATAAATGTGAATTAAAAATTCACATGCTTGGGAGAATCTAATGGATAAGAGAGGGTCTCCAAAAGGTGGGAGTTTGTCACATGTGACTTGATGTGACAAGTCAAATATTCTAGAAGATGCATGGGAAAAGGGGATTCTAGGAGGAATAAAATGTGAATTAAAAATTCACATGGGGAAGAGGGGAACCTAGGGTGAATAAAAAGGAATTAAAAATTCCTTGGGGATGGGGAGAGTTGACCAAGGTACTAATTAGGTTTAACTAATTAGTAATTAGAGAATAATTAGGGGTTAATGAGGATTAGAAGCCAACTTGCAAAAGTTGGAGGATGTGACACATCCTAATCAAGGATTAGGCATGTGCACATCCTTAATGAAGAGGTTAGGAGATGGATTACGGATTAGATGAAAATGACATGTGAGGAATTAAATAAATGTAGTATTTATTTAATTCATTTGATAAAAAAAGATTAAGGAGGGTAAGGTATTTAATTATTAATTAAATACCTTAGGGATTTGGCAAATTAATATAATTAAATAATAGTAATATTACTTAATTAATGCAAATAATATGATGTTTAGACGAAGGATAAATTGATAAATTAACCAAATTTAGGTGTCTACAGATGTATATGAATTTTATGTTATTGGTTAACTTCTTTTATGATGCACTAAGTTGGATGTAGGAAAGAATCGAGCCCTCTAGTAAGAGAGAGGGAGTATCACCCAAGAGAGGAACTTGGTATGGTAACCACTAAGATGCCTACTTGAGCTATCACACACTCACAACCTAGTTTAGTCAAGTTAATTCAAGTCATTTTGGGATTCAGTAAGTAAGCCCTTCGTCATAATTTTTGGGATGATTGGAATGTTTGAGTAATTTCCTTAAATTTCCGTTGGGTGTTTATTTGTTTCATATTAAGGTGACTAAATCTTTGTATTGGGTATATGTTCTACTTCATGTATATATATATATATATTAATTGATACAAATGTATATATGTATATATGATAACTCATGCATATGAGTATATACTCATATGTACATATGTAGGTAGAAATACTTACATATACTCATACACAGATACATCTCATATACATGGAGAAAACAATTGGACATATATATATACACTTTTGTATATGTACTTATCAATAAATATATATATATATATGTGTGTGTGTGTGTGTGTGATTATAAAATGTTGGAATAATGATATATATGTATGTATTAATATATGTGTATATGTACATATTTAAAGATATATAAACACATACATACGTATATATTAAAATAAATGTATATATTTATATATGAATATGATTGGAAATTGAATATTTTAATATATATACATGTTATTACATATATATAGTATAATATTCTATCAATATAGAATATTATATATATATATATATTATAATATATATAATGCTATATATAATGAAAAATATGAAAAGATGGGGCGGGGGGCCTAGCTCAATTGGATAAAGCATCATGTTGCAGGAAAGAGGTCATGAGGTCTAGTCTCCCCCCAAACCCGTGGTATCGGAGGGCATGTCGCGCTAGCACCACCGGTCACGTGAAAAAAGTTTACCAGGCGCACTTTAGTTTATATGGGGACAGATACCTGACCGATTCATGCAATCTAAATATAAATATATATATATATATGTGAAAAGATACCAACACATATATAATGCAAGATAAGTAAACAATGCAACACTTATATAAAGCTAGAAAAGTAAACATAGTATAAATTAAATACTACTCATATTTATATATGCAATGGAATAATCATTGTTGGTATATAAAGTGTTTTGTATAAAGAGTGTAGATTACAATATGAATAGCATTTAATAAAGCTTAAAATATGTGTTGTGCCTATTTGTTGCGCCATGTAAAAAGGAAAGAGATGCATTTAAATACTAAAGTTGTTGAGTATTGGAAAAGCCGTGCACAAAAAATAAAGGCATTGGACATGGTCAAGCCACGAGTTGGCAGAAAGCAAAGAGAGTTTGTTTTGTATCAAACTAGCAGCCTCCATTCTAGGCACCATGAGTAGAAACTTGGCATGAAAAGAGCAACGCTAAGTAGTAGAAAGCTATAAGGAAAACATTGCAAATGTTTGACTTAGTAAATTTTCTATGAGCTGGTTGAAATACTTGGCAACTCAACCATGTATTAGAAGCTAATTTTACTTGGATTGTACATGTGTTAGAATTATGATTCTCTTAGCTGCCATATTTCACCAGTCTTTCCTAGTTGACCTGTTTAGAGGAGGAGTTGGTTTATGATTTGTGTTCTATATTTTAGAGGTGGCAAATGGATGGGAAAAGTTGGCAATTGGAGGATCTAAATTGTAGCATTACGTTTATCAATATTTCTTATAAATAGAGGGCAGCCTCTTAGTCGTTGGCATTCATTTTGGAATTCATTTGTTTCCATTACATGTTGTAGTTTTTCTTTGTGCAAAGTAGTGTTGAGTGCAAATAGTGAGAAGTGAGAAATTTCTTTGAATTTTTGTGAGTTATTTCTTTGTGAGTTTTTGAGTGTTGGGAAAGAGGTTAGAATTGGAGAGAAGCTAAAAGTAAGAGCAAGAAACAAAGTCTTTGGGATTAATCTTTGAGGGAAATTTCTCCATTGGAAGCTAAATTTCTAGGCATGCTAGTCTTTCTTATTTGTTATTCTCTTCTATTGAATGTCATGTGTTTGAAAGTAATTGAGGAATTGATCATTGTATTTTATATAAGAGCTTGCTTATATGATTGGAAAAATCTTATTAGTTTAAATATGCATATATCTATTATGTTAGAAGCATGTGGTTGTATTTGTTAGATGAAGATAACTAGAATGTATTATTATAATGTCTAGGATATCGTAATCTACAAATGTATGATTGCATAAAATGTAATGTTGGGAAGAGGTATGACATAGATGTACTATGTTAAGATTGTCAGTTATGATGTTATGTTAACGGTTCATGTGTGTAATGAGGTTTGTTCCTAGGATTAGGATAAACCAAGGTTGGGAATAACCTAGTTAGTTAGTTAGATCACTTGAAAGTACATTACCTTTTGGGATGGAATCATATTACGTGGAACAATCTAGTCAAGAGTTGTTATGGTCATGTTCTTTACCAAATCAAGAAAAGCAGTGGGTGAACATATGGCATCCACTTCATAGAAGTGAGACACTTCTTAGAGAGTGAGTTTGATATATATATGAAATCTTTGGCCAAAGTAGTGTAATTTTCCACTGCATACACTTGTCAATTCACTGTGAGACAGTATTACATAACTATTAGGGATTGTCATGCATGTAGGCGAGTATCCACTGTATGGCATCACCAATTATGTAGGACACAACACCATGCTTAGGCAGGCTATTATTACTATGAGAGTTACCAAACCAATCTCTTCATTGAAGGGAGGGTCATCTTATTAGTTAGGTAGATGTGTGGGGGACTATAGTAAGTCTATGGTTGGAGGAAAAGCACTTGGGTGATACTCTCCCTCATGCAGTCGACAGCCAAGATTTGAGGATGTATGCTCCAATAGGGGACATCTAGACCATTTGTAATTTATTTCATTAAGCTTTTGATAGCAATGTATGTAATCATGTTCTTTTATCTTTATGGAGAATGTATTTAAAAAATGAAATCATTACTTGGGATTATGTAATGTTACCTTATTCATGCAATGAAATTTTGAAATGGGTTTATTTCAAATATGCATCTTTGTTATATAATTAGAAAAGAAATTATTACTATGTGTTGGTAAACTTAAAATTTTTACATATCGGTTAAAAATTAGGTGAAAACAATAGGTAAAACATTGGACTTGTTACAATTCATTGGTCTAACAAGCTTGCTAGCTGCACGACCCCCAATTTCAATATTAATGAAATTTCTACTTATTATATAGTTAGGGAGGAGAAAGATTATGGAAAAACAAGGATGATGATGAGGATGAGGTGGATGGTGATAATGAAGTTTTGAGCCTTTTCCTTTATTTTAATACTTTTCTCTCAAACTCAAAGAATTCTGACACCACCCCCAATGTGAAACCTACTCAAGATAATTGCTCCAAGTGCATTCACACTGCTACTAAAGTTGCTACCCTTAATACTAAAGTTGAAGATCTTGAAGGGAAGATGAGAGTCATCTCTCACTTGAGTTTGAAAGTGATCCATCACTCAACAACCACTCTATGTACCTTGTTGTATGAAGATCTTAATTGTCATGGAAGTAAGATGGGAGCTAGCACCGGTGCTGACCATAGGTAACTTTTCAAATTCCTCAAGGAGGATTGGGGTCAGATGTTTAGTTAGGATGGTGCTCTTTCTTTCTATTTTGTTTATGTTTAAGTTTGAACTCTACTATTATTGTGTTGTTAATGTGTTGTTATGGCCTATGGGCCTTTTTTAATCTGCCTTGGTGGACCTTTGTCTTAAGGATTTAGCGCCTTGTTTTGATTCTTATACAATCAAAAAAAGACCTTAATGATTGTTGAAAAAATTATGTTCACTAAAAAATAAAAAATAAATATAATAATCAAACTAAATATATTCAAAATTATACTTGCTAAAAAAGCTTATTTCAATTGCTATAATTTTGTAAATTATCTTGTATAATTGATTCCATTTGAAGGTCCAATATAAGCTTGAAAATTAAAATTTTGAGAAAAATTTTAGACAACCAAGGTGAAAGGCCATCCAAAATCCTTCATTAAAAGGTACCTGTTATCAATTTTTCGCCTCGGCTCAATTGGTGAAGCCGACTGAATGTTATTTATCATAAGGTGGAATTGCACTTAAGTTCAAATGTTGTTTCATAGTTTTTTATCATGATTCATTGAGTAACAGTTATGCTTTTAAAGAGGAGGTAGAGTTTTCAAAGTGCCATTCAGATGTTGCAGAATTAAAAGAGGTATAGAATTGAACAAATGAGCAAATAGCATTTCAAATGCTTTCTTTTATTTCATGAAGAAACTCATATTTTACAAGGCTTCATTTGATTTCACAATCAGAATAGTATTACAACATTGCATGAAATGCATTTTCTTTTCAATTGAAAAGCAGAATTGAAATCAAAGATCCACACAAGCCGTGGATGTAACTGTGACTGTGACAACACATTTCTAATAGCACATTGCACTACTGAAGATGCGAAAGGAAAGCACATAAGTGGCAGCATAGTCATCATTGTCTGATTATCGACGCTTGATGTTGAATGGTGCACCTCGTCATCTTGAGTTGCGTCGACCTATAAGAGGAAAAGAGGGGTGTCAGTGGCTCTGACTATGATGTAACTTATATGATGCACTACAATAGTACAGCATACTATTAGCAATGCATTGAAACAAATCAAATCCTATCAAGTGCAGTATGAAAGAAGTGAGCTGGAGGAGAATAACAATATCATAATCAACATGTTCTGTTTTTTATGCTAACACTGTTTGTTTCTTTGTGCAGGTATAGGTTAAGTCATGAAGCTGAACATTATTCAAAGACCAAGCATGTGGAGTAAAACGGGCTTCCACATGGGTAGAGCTCGGCATGCTGCCCTATTCATTAAATGGGTTGATTTTAAAGGATACTTCATTTTATACATTGAATGAAATGAAATACAACTGAAAGAATAAAATAGAGAATTCATCAAGTAACGAAATCAACTGTTCATTCATAACAACCAGGTTTTCTTGCTGAAGGTTACAGGTGAACAGTGAGCTTAGTTCACTTAAAGGATTTAACTGAATATATCTACATCAAAAATTGCTGAATAACTACATTCTCCGTGCTGATTGTAATCATATGTCATGTGAGTTTCAATTCATCATTTCTCTTTCGGATAGTGAGCAGGCATACATATGCCTTAATGCTTTGTTCTAATTTTCATCATCAAAGAGGACAGATCTTAAGAGCGGTTTTGTACAGTGAAATATAAAAATGCATGAAGAGTACCATGTTGCTCAAGATAAAACACAGACAGTGCATTTGAGTATTGAATGAATTTCTAGTTCTAGTTAACTGATTAAGTAAATACTGCATCATGAATAAGTAATAACAAGGAGATCATTCCAGAATAATAATGGAGGAGTAGGTATTTTCTTTCCAGAATGATTCTAAATTACCAGTTATACATATAAACCGGTGAGTAGAGTAGGTTTGTACTGATGTAATGTTTCAATCCGGAAGCAAAAGGTAAAACCTCTACAGAATTCAAATGTAGAAAGTGAAAGTTGTTGTGTTAGAATTAAGGAAGGTTAAAAGAGACACTACTGTTTGTACACACAATATACATGGGGAGTTATAAGTATTAAACTAGTGATCTTCATAGACTGTCAAGGAAGGAGCAAACAGTTTTGTTACTAGAAGAAGTTTTTGAGGTGCCAATTATGCTTAGGCCATAAACTGAATTCGATGAAAGTATACAGTTTTTGTTAACTCCTATAGGTACTTTCAAATCTGAATGGTAAACAAAGATGAGCAGCAGTTACCCACATGTGGGTTTGTTTCTAAAATACAATAAACATGATAATCTATGATACCCATATGGGTCTTATTTTAAACAGTAGTATAATTACAAAATATGCAAATTTCTATACTGGTTCGAGCCTCAGAGTAAGAAGAATACAACTTTCATATGATTTTCATAATAGCCACAAAAGAGACAGCAGGGGAAAATCAATGAAATGCAATTTTTGTGATAAATTGAGCTCAGGAAAGAAGAAAATACAGTTCTCTTTTGAAGTTTCAAATACCCACATGTGGGTTTATCCTCAAAATACAGAAAATGCATTTTCCTTTAAAAATTTTGAGTACCCATTTTCAGGGTTGGCTTCAAAATATAGAAAAATCAGTTACAGAAATAACCCATGTGAAATTTGGAGTAAAATGGAAAGAACATAAAACGAATGCAAGCTCCCAGAGCTGGGTCGAAATACAAAGAAGGAAAAATGCATATTTATTGAAGTTCATGTGATACCCACAAACATAAATGCTTTTTAATTAATATAATGGTAGTTTTATGTTCTGGGTCGAGCCCAAAGTCCACAAAGGATGCTTCCTATAGTGCTCTTTTGGCACGGCCTGAACATGGCCAGCAGTTCATGAAATAAAGGAGAGCTTCATAGGGTTTCTATAGAGCAAAAGGATTACCAGTTCGAGGCAGGAACTAGGTACTCTCGCCGCGGCCAGAAGCTTCACTAAGCATCCAGAAGTTGAGAGTCGAGCCCACAACGAAGGTCGGGCTTACACAGCAGTAAATGAAGTCACAGGAAATGCAATATGAAGAGACATTAGAGTGTGTTCACCACGACCTCAAAGCCAAAATGGAGGTTATGAAAATCATTAAATAAAGCTTACCTCTGCATAGTGAAGGAGAACAAGAGTACGAGTCAAAGCTTCCATAGTCTCCAATCAAGCTCAAGCTCATGATGGAATGGAGGAGTAAAGAAAGAATAGAATCAGATAGTAAGCTTATGCAGGCCGCGCCCTTAGGTTTTTTGATACTCGAAATAATGAAGTGGAAAAGCTATTATACCATGAAAGGAGACTTCCCCACTGGAGTTTTTAGTCAACTGGAGGGCATGGAGAAGGTCATCAAAGCACACAAGCTCAAATCCGACACCATCATAGCGGCATTGTTCATGCATACAGAGTTTCCTTCTTCTCAAGTCACAGGTGTGAAATGATGATAATTAGGGTTTGACCCTATTTTGATCAAAGCCCTAATTCGAGCCTTGTGAAGTTCTAGAATATTCAATCAAAATGCACATGTTGAATATCAAATGGTGGTCGAACCCATAATGCCTTCCTTATGATTTATTTAAACCTAAGTCTAAACCAATATTCATGTAAGGCCGGAATTCTTATGTTAGGGTGATGTCTTAGGTATTTAAGACTTATTGTTTTGCCTTAGAGAAGTATGGGTTTATGTCTTAGGGTCATTTTTTTAGGGGTTTTTATTTTTTGATTGATTTTGGAGAAATCAATTATGGAGTTGATAGGAATATGACATTATGTAGTGTATTTTTATGATTTTTGAGAAAATCAGAATGATGTAATGGAGAAATAAGGAGTTCTTTCTTTTTGCAAAAGATTTCCAATCTTTAAATTGCAAAAATAAGGCAAATTGTAAAGATCTGCATCTTGTAAAAGCAGAAGCATAAAGCGATATTTTATAAGTTGCTTTATGTTTTCTTGCTATTTTTAGCAGATCTTTTATTGACTTTTCCTCTTGGTCGGATTTCAGACTTGTCTTGGAGAGATAAGGTGTTTTTTTTGCTTTTAAAGCAGATTTAGCCTATTTTTAGAGGCTTGACAGTGTAATCATAAAAGCATTATGCTTTTTTCTGCTTTTAAAGCAGTTTTTGAGTTTGTTTGGAGCCTTTTTCCTGGAGCTTTTTTCTAAGCTTGGATTAGGGTTTCCTAGAGAGTTCTTTGGATAGACTTAGTCTTTTAGCTCTCCATTCTCAGTAGTTGAGATCAGAGTTTCTTGCCCTTACTCATTTTGGGGAGCTTGTAAACCTTTTGATACTTAGTTTGGACGGATTGACACTCTTCCAATTTTAATAGAGCAGCATATTTCTCCTCCTTATTTTCTGTCTCAAATTTTGTAATGGCAATCTGATATACTTGTGTTTTCAAATTGGAATCCTTTTATGTCTTGTTGTTATAGGTTGTATTTCAGAATTACATGTTTCAGGTTGCATGTTGTATTTGTTTTCCAGATCTTCATGCAAATCACTGATGGGATATGTGCCAATGAGATTGTGAGGATTACTGCAATAGAGAAGTTGTTATGAGTGGTTAGGTCTAAATTCTTATAAGTTTGGTGAATCATCTTTTAGAAATAGGTTTTTATGTTCAGTCATCCTTCATCCCTTTCCTCGAAAGCTGTTTTAGAATAGAATTCATCATTCGGAGAACCAACTCACTCTGGAGATTCCTCTTTCATGTAGATCACCCACATCTTAAAGAGGTTTCCATGTTTCAGTAGTTTGTTGAATACTGCATTCAGCGGGGTGCAAAACTATTGATAACAGTACCTTTGTTTAAAGGTCCTTGGATGGCCACAAAAATATTAAAATAATCCTCTTCAATGAGCTTCAAATGGAGGTACTTAAGATTAAAATATTTAATAAAAATAGCCTTTGAACGAAGGTCCCAAGGTTGACATTTAAATAAATTCAACAAATTAAAAGAATAAATTATTTCAAATTTCATGTTTTGTAGGTGAATTTTTTGAGAAAAATTTGCAAATGCAATTTTTGGCTTTTTGAAAGGAGAAAATATTTGACAAAGGAATCTTGGGGATGACAGGAAATATCCAAACAAGATAATAATACGCATAACTCAAATAGAGAAATCTATGCAAACAACTATTCAAAATCCATTTACAAAAGAATAAATAACATACCATCAAAGATGACACAAGACATATCCTAGGAAAACCCTCAAGAGGGAAATTTACCTGGCCTCCAAAAGCATCCATCACTCATGTGTTATTCAACAATAAAGATTACAATACATCTTCAAAAGTCTCCATGTATATACCCTTGAAACATCAAGCCCTCTACAAACACTCCATGTGAACAAGAATCTAACCACACATGTCATGGCATGATCCAAACCTTACAAAGGCTAACAAGAGATGCTCTCAACCCCTTAGCCAAAATAGTCAGCTACCTTAGACAACTACCCATGTGCTTAATTTTATAGACATAATTTCACACAAAACCACCAAGTGGTATTACATAAAACCATGTGACTAATACCTTGAAATTACAGACCCATTAACCCCCATGATATTGGTTTACAATTTTGTTGAGGAAGGAAAATTGCAAAAACACTCCCATGAAAAAAAAATTGGTTTTTAGGGGTTCACACAAACTAGGGTGTTCATATGGACCCAAAATGGGTTCGCTCGAACGAGGGTTTGAGCAAACCCTCTTTAATGGTGGGACCCACCTTTTGGCACATTTTTTAAAATGAAGACAGAAAAATTCAAAAAAGGAGGGGTTGTATGGACCCCCCTTCGAGCGACTCCCCCTTCGCTTGAAAGGCTCAAGGAGTTCGCTCGAAAGGGGGTCCATACGAAACCCCCCTTTTTCCCCCTTCTCCTCTTCTACCAAATCTCTACAAAAAATTTCCTTTCGAAGCTTAGGTTGAGGATGAAAATGGAGGATACTTCACAAACCCAACTAGATGATGGCAGTCCTCATAACGAGCTATCCATCGAATATAATTTCAATATGTTTTGGTTGTATTTTGTATTTCTTTTTTAGTTTGATTAAAGATAGGTTTTTCACCAAAAGTAAAGCTCTATGTTCTGCATGTGGAAAAATGGCAGATTATAAAAAAAAATGAAAAATATCAGTGCACTAGATATTGATGTCTCTGATCCAACAAAAAAAAAAATTGATACATACTAAAAAAGATAGGTTTTAGCCAGTAAATCATGTCTAAATTGTAACTAGTTTGACTTTGAAACTTAGTTAAGAAAACAATATTCAATGAAATGCTATGAAACCAATTCCATGCACTAGATATTGTAGTTACAAATCTAAATTCGAAAAAATTAGAATTTTATCCTTCATAAAAAAAAAGTTATGTATTAGCCAGTAACGTCACTCTTTAAAATTGTTGTTTACTATTAAAAACTAGTTTTCGAAGGAGATGGAAAAAGAAGTGCAATCTAATTCCAAAAAATTTGAAAAAAAAATAATTTAGAATCTACAAACAAAATATCACAAATCACTAGTTTGCATCATCTTCAAATTCCTCACTATTTAGCCGCTATAGGTTCCCGAAAGTGAAGATTTAGTTAAAAAAATCATTTCAATGTCTAGTTTGGCCAAAAATTGTAAATCAATATTGTGGGATCACCCTACTAAGTTTTCTCAATATTAAATATTTCCCCAATGTCTAACCCCACATTAAATATTTATCACAATGTTATAACAACACAGAAAGTGACCCTAAGAATGCTAACCCATGTGATACATGCATCCCTAGATCTCCTAGTTGCACCACATATAATTAGATGTTATATTATAACATTATGCAAGGTGGACAACACATCTTTTCCTAACATTCTCTCACTTGTATACATTGCATAAGGGGTAAACAAGTAAACTCAAACATGAACAAGAGAACAATCCCTATTGTAAGCTCTTGAAAAATGACCACAATGTAGATTTATGTTTCTATATGAGTGTCTTCACAATTGACTAGTATTATTTAGGAGATGGAATGCCATGTCCACCTCTAGAGTTACGCTTTATAACTTGTTGAAATATTCAACAATTGATCTACTCAAGGGTTGTAAAAATACTCAAAGTGTATTTTGTTTTCTCTTTTCAAAAAATTAGATGGTTTTGTCTTGCTTGATTGGGGATTATTCAATTATTATTCATTCACAAACATACATATTCATAGTTTATAATACATGGTTATAGAGCCTAGGTCATTGTTATCAAATGTAGGCCTAGTTTTAGCTTGAGATTGCACTTGTGTGGAATTTTGAATGTAGGTTGATGAATCAATTTCCCATAGAGGATCAAGGAACTAGTGTGTAGTAGTCTTCTTATACACCCCATTATTTATAAATCATATAAGAAATATCATTCCTTAATTGTAACATGGTTTACCCCTAGCTTATCTGCTTAATTTAGTTTCACAAACTTTTTAAAATTTTGAGAGATCTCACACTCAAGCCATATATTCCAAGGATTAAGAATATATGATTCCTACATATCTCTATAACTCATTGGTTAAGCAATAATTATTGGCAAACAAGTGATTTAAAAACATATATGGGTAGAGTGATAAGCCTACAAGATGCATGTATGTATGATATGTTAATGGGATTCATCAAGAGTGATATAAAATTGTATTCCATCCATTGTTTCATATGTATTCTTAGTTTATATTTATCTATTGTGAGGTCTAGTAGTTCAATTTAGGGTTACTATCAAGTCATTATAGCCAAGGCCTTTTATTTTCCTTATTTATCTTGTAGTGTCTTGTATGAGACCTCAAAGGATTGATCTCATAGGTTTTGTAGATATTGAAAAAGAGGATATTCCCTCTCTTATCACTTGAAATCTAATTGTCTAATCCTTGTTGGTGAATCCTACTTCCTTGTTATTGTTTTCTTGTTCCTCTCTGAGTGGTAGTGATTGTCTCTTCTAGATTATTTGAGTTGTATTTTTTCAAATTAATATTTTATTGCCCCTTCATCTTATGAGGTTGTGTATAAATTTTGTGCAATCAATATTGAAAGTAAAAACAAGATATTTACATGCTTGAGAAAGAGTGAAGATAATGGTTCTAGTTCAAGTGATGGTGAAGAAATAATTTTTCAAGATCTTCAATAGGCATCAATAGGGTGGTGAAAAAGATATAGTAAATTAGAGAAGGAAGAGACTTTTGGTGCATAAGATTCAAAATATAAGATCATAACAAGACCCATTTCTTGAAATGACATTTTATGAAATTTTCTAAGATATGAGTCACACAATCAATGATTACCCAAACAATTTAAATAATCATAATGCTTCAATAATTTTCACTCAAGAAGAACCATCAACACCACCCATCACCTTAGTATATCAATATAAAAATAAGGTTGCATCCCTTCGCACATTTACAAGTTGTAGTGTAAAAAAATGTATCCCTTTGCATTTTCACACTTTGTTTGGACTCTCTTAATTAAAATGGACTTAATAATGCCTTAATTTAGTGTTCAAAAATGTATCCCTTTACATTTTCACATTTGTTTGGGCCCTCTTAATTAAAATGAGCTTAATTATGCCTTGATAATCCCTATTATTCATTTACAAGCCTAATAAATTACATTTTTCAAAGGGGAAACTCAACAATAATTAATGCCAACACATAACACTTTACCTTGAACAATGTGTGTTCTGAGAATAGGGACTTGGGACCTCCCTAGACCTTTGCACCTAAATTTAAAATATGATTTTTGCGGTATTTTAAGGTCCCCAAATCCATATTTCAATGTCGGCTTGCGATTTTTGAATTTGGGGAAATTAAAGATACATACCTATAAATACAAGGTTATTTCACTAAGTTTCACCTAGAATTTCAAGAGAATTTCATGAGCATATTAAAGTGAGAAAAAGCATAGAAAATTTGATGATCAAGAGCATATTTATTAGAGATTTATTGCAGCATTCAAGATCTATTCATCATGTCAAAGTCTTCTTGCATCATGCATGTTTTTGGAGCTAACATTGTTTTGTAGGTTTCAAGATCAAGTTCAAGCATTCAAAGCATTATCTCAAGCATCGAGATCCACATCCATTGAATCCATTTTATGCAAGTTATAGACCTTCCAATATCCCCATTACCAAGGTTTATTCAAGGGTTTGTTGAGTGGTAACATAGCATTGTTCATTCTTCATTTCCTATTTCATGTTTTATTTCAATTCAAGGTTTGATTACCAAAATGGGGTTTGACCAAGGCAAACCCCCATTCACCAAAAACAAATAATTTTCCCCTCTTGTGTGTGTGTTGCAAATTTAGGTTGAAGAAGAATTGAAGACCTCTTAAGTGTAAGATTGGAAAATTTGTCAAAGTTGCCAAATCACAAAATCTAACCTACAGATCTAATTTATGACTTTCTGACACTAAAACTTGGACAAGTCACAAGCTACAGATCAGCATTAGAGGCTCCCAAAAGTTGCTGAAAAACCCTGACAAAAGACCAATTCGCCCATGGGTGAATGAGTCCCGGACAGCTTCCAGAAAGTGACTTTTGGTGACTATAAACATCACTCTACCCTTCTCAGATCTGCAATTGGTTTTTTGCTTCCGTCAATATTGAACTTTATATTGATGTTTTAAGTTTGAATTGGCATAATTAAGTTGATTTTCTATTTTTATTTTTTCTCCCAAAAGTGTTGTTTAAACTTGACCCTCATCCTCAAAGCATTAGGAAATCTGAAGATTCTCACATTGAGTTGATTCACCTAAGGTTTGTTAGTCAATTCTTTGTGGGGATATCATTTCCTAATGAAATAAAGGAAAATAGGTTCGTCATAACCCCTTGTTATCATTCTATAATTTGGTGGTGAACCCATTTTTCAATGTTTCACAAGTGCACCACCTAACAAATATGAAAATCAAAGATAAAATAGATTTTAGAATATGAGTGGAAGAATTTGGATCCAACATGATGGCCAAAATTGACCAAATTTGCAATTCTAACAATGTAATAAATGGGGTCACTTTACAAGATACTTCCTGTAATGCCCCATCTCGTAACCTAAAGAATGTTGCAATGACTACGAAAGTGTAATAAAAAAAAATTTAAACTGTGTAAACATAAACTTCATTAATGCAAACATTCCCTAAGATACGCGATGACACACTACATGTAAATCCCATAGATGACAATAGTAACTAACATAGCATGTGTTTAATTCTCATAAACTTAAGAGCATACATTCATTAACAATTAAATTACATCATTAAAGATATAAAGAACAAATATGATTCTTTGTTACATTGCATTTATAATAACATTTACAATACTCATTTCCAAATGAGGTAGGTCATACAAAAGTGTACAATTACATATTGCAAAAGTTCTCCCCGATTACAAATGAGGAATGATACAAGAATAATTTTTCCACTGATACAAATGATAAATATGAGAAAGTACATTTTCATATACGAGCTCTCCATCCAAGAAGTACTCGTCGCCACGAACAAGAACTGGGGACCCAACGGTGTAAGGTGCACGTTCCACCCAACCAAGTGGTACCCGTAGGCCCACCCCTCTTGCTAGGAGATAGTAAAAAGGTTTGCTAGACATAACCTACAAACCCTAGACATAGGCAAAACCAAAGACCAAACTATACAAGTACCAACTTAACTTAATGGTTACATTGCTTCCAGAACTGAAGGATCAAATACACTAAGTTCACAAAGATACTGTTATTATCGGTGGAGTGTCATCACAATGTTGCATAGGCTACCCAGGAGAATCTTCCCAGGTTCTGGCCCCCATCTTGGGTTACCCTGGTAACCTCTTACGAAACTCGGCCCCACATGCAATCTGTTGTGGAATCGAATATCTTTCATAATGACTAGATATCGATTTTGTCATTCTAGGCCTTCTCGACTCATCCCCAAGTCTGAACTAGCCCTTGATTCCATGAGTGAGGCATAATTAATCCAGTTAAATATTTTAAACTACCTAATGTGTTAATTTAGTTTTCATTGATTAACTATCTCTACATGAGTTATCCTGGCACCACTTCGTGTGTCGGCCCTCATAAAGAGCCACTCCCCTAATAATAACACAAGGAAATTAATTCCACTAACTAAGGGTAGACAAGGTGCACATAAACTGACATCAAATACCAACCATATAAAAATAGACATCACAACCCGTTCATAGAACTAGGTGTCTAAAACCAAATAGAACCATGTGCACTACCCTAGTTTATTTGAAATATGAAACCATCATAAAAAAAAACTCCCTTTCAAGAAAATTACATTTGGAAGACTTATAATCCCATACAACCAATTTTTTTGCCCATACAACATGCAAAGGAAAATATATAACTTAAACACAATTCAGGCAAATAAATATTCTACATTCGAATTTCTTAAATCCAAACAAACCAATTATATAATACACGAAATTTAATCAACTTGTCTAAAATTATTTTCTCAAACAATAAAGATATTGAATCAATTAGCCTAATTCTGATTTTCTTAATTTCATATTAAAATAAATATCAATTTTCTCTTTTCAATTTTATTGTTTGAAAATAGTTAGTTTTATGCATTTACAAACATCTATATAAAAAAAAATATTTTTTAAATACTTAACCATTTTCCTGAAACTATATATGTATATATACATACATATATATATATATATATATATATAAATTAATATATATATATATATATATTTACATATATATATAATGTATTTAAAATTTAAATTTAATATTTTGAAATCCGTATTTAATAAAATTCGTACGAAATAGAAATTCGTATAAAATTAAAATAAAATCAAAATTTTTAAAACATTTTATCAATAAACATTTAGGGTTATGGCGGTTGTTTACACAGCCGGCCCATATGGGTTGTGGCTATGTTGGCAGCTTGAGCGCTGCATATGTGGGCAGTGTCAGCCGTTGCCCTTCATGGGCAGCTGTGGGGGTAGGCCCTACACCCCCTCCCCTGCATACCCTTTAAAAAAAATAACTAAATATATTTTAGTCTAAAATAAAACGAAAATTAAAACCTATGAATTTCTAACTTCAGCCGTATGGATTTTAATCCGTTTTTTTTTTATTTCATGCCCAATTTCGCCTGTACGGAAATTTTTATTAAATAAAAATTTTATATAATTTTCATAACAAAAATTCCTGCGATTTTTATAAATTCACCTACAGATTTTTACAATTTTAAAGAGAATAAAATTCTTCAGAGCTGTTTCATTTATATATATTTTTATATGTATATGTATATGTATCATTTGTATACATGTATATATAAATATATATATATAATTTAATCAATAAAAATATTATAATCAGGAAAATAATTTCACAGAGGTTTTCTACAGGAAATTGAGAGATTTATCAATTTACACAATTACCAGAGATTTTAATTTCAATAAAAGAAGATTTTAATTCAAATTCTCTAAATCTTTTCTACAGGAAAAGTTTAGCAAAGTTCTTCCCAGAGGTTTCTGTTTCCCCAAATTTAACAGAGAACTTCATTTATAAATCTATGGAGATTTCTTTTGTTTCCTTTTGAGAGTTTTCTATTGTTTAACAAAACCTTCTATGTTGTTCTCTAATTTTACTATAAAATCTTGTTTCAAAATTTAACACAGAGAGGTAACAAATTTTCTACATAATATTTTCAACAAAAATTTACCGAGAAGTACAAAAGCTTCAATCAAAATTATTTATTCAGGCAATCTTTCTATTTTACAAATTTAACAAAACAACTACAAAATTAAATCTTTAAACAAACAATCTTTTCAAAACACAATAAACTAAATAAATAGCAAAGAACCTGTATTCCTGTAGCTTGAAGAATTGAAAGTTGAAGAAAAGCTTTGCCTGCCGAGTGCAACTTCCAAAACCCTTTCCAAACCTCCACTTCCAAAAAAAACAAATTACTGAACCTGAAATAATCCCAGATCTTCTTCCAAAATTTTAAAATCAAAACCCAAAAGAAATCACAATATTTTTCCAGCAATTCTCTATTCCTTTTCTTTTCCGTGAAGTGCCTTCTTGCCTTTCCCAATTCTGGCAATATTCTCTCCGAGAAAATCCTCAACAAGAATTTGCATTTAATTCAACTAACACACATGGCAAATCAAGAAAATATCTTCTAACAAACTCACGGATATTTTCTTTTAACAATTATCAAAAATTATTCTATTTTATAGAATTTAAAATTTCAAAAACTAATTTCATTTTTTATACATATTTAAAATTCCCATTCACACAAAAACATTTAAACAATATTTAATCTATTCACTCAATAATAGGAAATTTAATCAATTAATTTATTTATTTAATAAAATAACTTTAATCACAATGATTAAATCATCTTACCAAATAAACTAATTTAATTAATTAAATAAAATATGAAGTTTTTATCTACAATATTTAAAATTAATTAAATAAGCACTAAATTATAAAGAACATTAATCTAACTTTAAATTCACAAAATAAACCTTGCATAACAAGTAATCAAGACAAACATAGACGTGACAACCAAACATACCAAACCTAAACTGACGACATACTGTGACTAGGTTTGAGGCTAGACTAGGAAAAACCTTGTTACTATCTCCCATTCAACGTTACCGTTGAGTCTAGACACGCTCAGATCTGTGAATCCAGGTGGAGTCGGTGCCATGTACCTGCAATCCTGTAATCAGACATATAACATACATGTATATAATCCATGATTCAAACACACCGTGAAGAGAAAATTGCGGAAATCACAGGGCACTCGCAACCGAGTGATGCAACTCCGTTCTCCTCACCAATACAATATCACACCAACTGACAAAATAAATATCAATTAATCTACCATAAGCATACATATATCGCAATATCATCTCAAGTAAACATCTATGCTAACATAAAGCATGTTAGAAATAATCACCACCAAATAGTGTATCATGACATCATAAAATAAATCCACCATCGCTCTACTGTCAGCGATCAAATACATCAAAACAAAGTATCAGGGTCTAACAAAGTGAAAACATACTGTCGGTAAAACATGAACAAAATGGAGGGGTACTACACTTCCTTAATAAGAAAGATATGGTAATACTTCTATATTGATGGTTTGGACTTGACAACCATGGTAATGGTAATTATCCAAAATAATCAAATGAAAATATGATTGATGTAGTTGTTGTAAATGAGATCATGGAAATTAATAGATCCAAAATAAAAATATTTAAACACATAGACCCACCCACAAAGAAGAAAATGTTGATTGAAGCAAGAGCATAAGTTGGGAGAGAAATGATTAAATAAAGGTGGCAATCACATGAGGGTATGCAACAATGAGCAAGCTCAATAATGATATGGTTTTAAAATGTAATTCTTACAATCTATTGTACTTATAAATGTAATATATCTATTGCATGGTATTCTAGAACTAAAGAATGTTATAGTTACTAGCATGTGTAAGATTTGAAGAGTAGCTCTACACCCAAGACCACCTACAAAAACATTGAAAACCTTCTACAAGAGAGTATGCAATAATATGAGCTTGCTTGATATTAAGACCGATCAAAATGATGATGAGGTATGAAGTATTATACATATGTGTACAATGACCTTCCTTATATAGGCAAGGTGAGGAATAAGATTGAACATGATTGTGACATGTGTCTGAATCTTATGACATGAGATGACTAACAAACTAACTACCTAGGAAACATGCAATAAAGCTAGATAACACAAGTTCTAGAAAATCCAACTAAGACTTCTAGAAAGAATCTTCTATCCTAAGTAAACTTAATCATGTGAATAAGTCCCCTAATTACCTAGTGAGATAAATTACTACGTACAAGACTTTAATTCACACCAACACCCCCCCTTAAGTGCAACTTAGGGAGAATATTATTATGCAAAAAATATGCAAAGATGGGCGCTACTAGGCCATGTTAGGTACCCATGTACAAATGCAAAATAAATCTCTCACAAACAGAGAAAAGGAGAAAACCTAGTGGGACAAAGCTCCTCTCCAAAAGAGAAAAGAAAAATTATGTGAGGAAGGATGGAGGACTCCATGATACCCCCCAAGTACACCATCTATCACATATATACATTACAAAATCCCCCCATAAGAGGGGAAGAAAGGGACTCTGTATCCCCCCCATAATGAGTAATCACCTACAAAAATGGTAAGTGCCTAAAGACAAAACATGATCTAATGTTGACAAACAACTTGTCTCCCTTTTGGAAGAAACAAAACCAAGTACAAATGCAGGAATGATTCCCATTCTAGATAGAAAATGAAAGAAAGAAGCATGAAGATGTATGATAATGTCTCTAAAAATTTCTCATGTGTCTCCTTTGCCACTAAAGATGAAGATGCCACAATCAAATCAGGTACATGCCTAATCAAAGAAGAAGGTGATAAATTAGGACTATGTGAAAACTGATGTTGAACAATATATAAAGACAAAGTTGGTTTGATAACAGTTGGAAAATGACTATCATCAAAGAGGAGAGATAACCCCTCAAATGTGTCCTTCAAATCTAAAATGTGAGATTCCACAAACAAGGATGCAATGTTTGATAAACAAGAATCCCAATCAAGAAGACAATGAGATACATGTTGCAATGAATCACTGGAATTTCTCAATGAATTACCAACAGAGAATGGTCATGTTGAACAAGAATGATGGGAGCCTCAATCAATGACTCTACACAATGAATCACTAAAGGTGAAGGTACAACTATCTCTAATGGAGAAGGAGAATCTCCATAACCCTTGTAATCCTCATCTGAAGATTTAAAGCATTCCAAAACTTCAAACTCCTACATAGTATCATGATCATAGGGCATCTTATATGAATAATGAAGAGACACATGAAATTCTAAAACAGGATCATCTGGGAATGGTGGAGTATCAGGATCTCCATATATCTCCCAAATTTTAGTCCAAAGAGTATGAAGACAATCAAAGTGATCAATAGTTTTCAAAATGTCATCATCAACATGCATTGCAATACCTCTAAGACATCATACCTTCTGCAACTCCAAGAAAATTTTTGTATACCTTTATCTAGAGGGAGAACAAAACCATACAAATGTGGCAACAATTGAAGTGATTGGAGATGGTTTATGATGCCATCTCTCCATTGTTTATAGTTTCCCCTTTCCAACATAATCAGAGAAGTATGAAATGAAAACCCATAATGAACTATGATAGATCTTCAAGATTACAAAGACATTAACCTTCAATAGCAATTAGAAACTCCCAAATCTGAAAATACAACTAAAAATAAAGCCCCCCCCCCCACAAACAAAACTTCTCCAGGAGACAGAATTTCCAAGTTATGAAGCAAAAAACAAATATGCAAAAATATGAATACATCACACTTGGGGCTAAATCTAAAAAAGTACATGAACTAAATTAAAGAGCTCTTGATCACCTTGCAAATGCAACTTGAATCACCAAAATCAAATAAACTGGGAAAAAATTGTGATCTTAAAGGTCCAAAGGGGAGACCTGACTTCAATTGCCAATAATTTGTACTTGCAACAAAATCTAGCAAAAAAACTTGCACCACTGCAAAGTATGCGAAAAGAGCTTTTCGTTGATATCTTGTTTGTAGAATTTTGAGAACGTGGCAAAAAGTTATGCAAAATTGAAAAAAAAGGCCTATATGAAGCACTCTACAGGCTAATGAGGGGCAAAAAATTAGCTCCTTCTGTCGAGCTCTCGGTCCTCCATGTGAATGGCTTCAGTTTTGGGGTAAAAATAAAGGCCCGCCACCTAGGCGGGCAGTGGGGCAATTGGGCAGTGATGGCAGGCAAGCTATGCCACCCTATTTCTTAGCTACGCTGGTGGTCAATAGACACGAGCTCCAAACAAGAAAATTGTTGGGGGCCAACAAAGGAAACCACTACAAAAGTTAAAATTTTGACCACTACGAAACCAATGGGGACATAAGTTGCAGGTGCCGACAAGCAATCTGCACACTTGACAAAAAGTACCTAGGGCGAGGAAGTGGGTCGATCAGTCAACAAAGAATTTACAAGGCTTGATAAACACCAAAGGAGCTGGCAAATGGAGTACGAGCACGGAAAAGTTATAGTACGAGCCGCAGGAATAATGAAGTCCATTGGAGAATATAGAGAAAGTGGTTGGTAGAAGGAGAAAAATGACAGACATGTAAATAAATTCCCATCAAATAATAATTGTTGTGTACAAAGCCCTTTTAAAAAATATTGAACCTCCACTTGTGAGTACGACAAAACTTGCCAACACAGAAAGGAGTTGAACAAAGAATAAATGTCGTCCAATCACACAAAAAACCTACAAAATGTTTAAGCCCTATTTTTTGTAAAATATGCCCCAAAATATGTAATCACCCAAAAAAAAATTTAAAATGATACAATAAAAAAAATGCAGAACATATAAAAATATTGATTTTTTTATTCTACAAAATTGTACCATACCTAGGGGGTCATACAACATTCCCGAGTAAAAAAAAATTCCTCGAAAGCAACTGACACCAAAATAGGGTGTATTATATATCAATCTTCATCTCTTAGGCCTTCTGAAGACGATGGTGAGCTCTAATCAGGGTGAATGTGCACTAGGAGCTCTACAACCTCCAAATCTTGCAAATCTTGCAAATCTTCAAACCCTCATAACTTTGGCCAAAAATGTCAAATTTAGGCAAAACAAAAGTCAATCTTGACTTTCTCAGCTACCCTGAACTCGAATTTGAGCTATGATTTCCTACAACATGAGCCAAAAGTGACCTTCCATGAACACCCACATATAGAGACAACCTCAAATTTGGTAATTTTTTTCAAGTTTTTTTTATTCCCAAGTTCACCATATGGTGCAAGGGAAGAGCATGCTCAACTTTACTAAAAATAACCTGGATCTCTTAGCAACAATAGCTCAAACCTCATCAGATCTGAGAAGGATTTTGTAAGACTTGGCTCTGATACCATGTAAGATTTGAATATTTTCTCAACACCGAAGACCACCTACAAAAGCAATGAAAACCTTCTACAAGAGAGTATGCAAGAATATGAGTTTGCTTGATATTAAGACCTATCAAAAGTGATGATGAGGTATGAAGTATTATGCATATGTGTACAATGACCTTCCTTATATAGGCAAGGTGAGGAATAGGATTGAACATGATTGTGAGTTGTGTCTTAATCCTATGACATGAGATGAATAACAAACTATTTACCTAGGAATCATGTAATAAAGCTAGATAAGTTCTAGAAAATCCAACTAAAACTTCTAGAAAGAATATTATATCCTAAGTAAACTTAATCATGTAAATAATTCCCCTAATTACCTAGTGAGATAAATTACTAGGTACAAGACTTTAATTCGCACCAACAATATGCAATCTTTGGCTCCAACACAGAGTATACAAATGCACACCTAGTCCCATAGGGCACAACAATGAGTGAGGGAGAGAACATGAATACAAATAGGAAATTGATAATAGTGCTTCTTCTATCGTCTGAGCAAGTGATTGAATCCATGCTCTTAACAATGAACCTAGCCTAATGGACTCAATTCATGCATATAGGGATTCTAGGGGGTAAACTTTAAAATACCATTATTGATAATGGATCTAGCATATTCCCAAAGATACTTGGAGGAATTTTGCTTAGCCCACTATCTAGCCACGACCCTTATAATTGATAGGATTGTATTAATATGGTATAAATAAACTAGGATTCCTTGTGGCACAAAAGGTAATTATTGGCACATAACCATTTATTTTTAATTTTTTCATTCATCTCTTCAAGATGGACTATGACACATTATTGAGTTTGAGCTAGAAAATAGAGTTGGTATATCTTAGTTTTTCTATCTCTATTGATGGGATGAATATGGATCCTAAGAAATTCAAAGTTATTGTTGAATGGTCTACATCAATAAGCATTTTTATAGTTAGATATTTTTGTGGATTAGCTAACTTCTATCAAAAATTAGAAATTTTAGCCAAATATGTGCACTGATTATTGAAACAATGAGGTGATAAGAAGGAATTTAGGTGGATTGCTACAAATAATAAAGATTTGAATTGCTAAAAAAATTAACCGAACAACTCATGTTAACTTTGCCAAACCTTGATAAGTTATTTCAAATTGATTGTGACACAAGTGGGATTACAATTGGAGTTCTTTTAATTCAAAGAAAGGGACCTATTACTTATTTTAATGAGAAGTTGAATGATGACAAAAGAAAATATAGTGTACTATTCAATTGTCCAATAATTAAAGGAATGGAGACATTATTTGTTGTCAAAGGAATTTATTTTCTTCATTAACCATCAAACATTGCAAGACCTGAGTAGTCAAGGTAAATTGAATCAGTAAACACATCAAATGGGTTTTTTTGGTAAAATTATTCATTTGTGAAGTAAATCAAATAAAGTAGTTGATGTGTTGAGTAGAAGGCATAATCTAATAATGGAAATGAGAATTCAAGTTCTTTAGTTTGATTAATTGAGGAATTTATAAAAGATTGACATTGATTTTGTTAAGGCATGGAAAGAATATAAGATATGTGTAAGTGAAGATTTGTTGTTCAAAGGAAATCAATTAGTATTCCAAAGAGTTCAATGAGAGAAGTTGATCAAAGAAAAGCATAGTAGTGGATTAGCAGGTCATTTTGGGGTAGATAAGACAATGACATTGGTAAGTGAACATTTTTTTTTGCTAAAAATATACAAGGATGTGAAAAGGTATGTGCAAAATTGTAAAAAAAAATCAAGTTGCTAAAAGAAGCAATCAAAATGTTAGATTGTATAGATGATTATCAATTCTAGAGAAACCTTGAGAGGATACTAGTCTAGATTTTGTGTTGGGATTACCAAAAATATAGAGAGGTTGTGATTCTATTTTTGTAGTTGTCAATAGATTTTCTAAGATCACACATTTCATTGCTTGTAGGAAAACTAATGAAGTGGCACATGTAATTGATTTATCTTTTAGAGAAATTGTAAGCTTGTATATTACCTAGGAGTATTGTAATGATTACCTACAATACTTCTATAATCATTATAGAAGAAGATGAATACAAAGTTAAATTTTAATTCAATATATGATTCACAAAAAAATGGACAAACAAAAATAGTGAATAGGATTTTGGAAAACTTGTTAAAATGTTTACCAAGAAAAATGGCAAGAAATTAAGATTTTATCTAACCACAAGTTGAGTTTCCTTATAACAATTTAGTAAATAAAAGTATAGGAAAATACCATATGAAATCATATGTGAACACAATCCTTGATATTTTAGAACTAAAAGATATCTCCCACAAACCACATGAAAAGTGCTATAGTTGAAGTGTTGGAAATTGTTGTCATTGATGTCAAAGGCATTTGAAGTCCAAGATTGAAGGTGCAAGAAAATAAAATAAAATATATTTTGCTAAGGGTCGACTCTTAGACTCTAGGCGCCCTCACTAAAATAAATAAAAATTGCAAATTATTTTTTATAAAGAGGGTCGACCCTCCTAAGTGGTGTGCCCCATTTTTGGGGATAATTAAATATAAGGGTCAACCCCTATTGAAGCACCCAAGGTAGAGATGAAAGGGTGCATTTAAAAGGAGTTGCATCCATTTGGAATGTACGTGTTGCTTCATAAATTCACCTCCCTTGGTGAAAATATTTAAAAAAATTGTGGAGTCCATTTGAAAGCAAGTAATTCATTGAATATCATGTGTATAAGGAGCAGCAATAAAAGGAATATAAGTGCATAATTTTGAAGACATGAGCAGAATTATGAGACATATGAGTAGATCCATGAGAGCTTTATGGCAAAATTTATGATCTTTGAAAATTCTAAAGGAAAATTTTGGTGAAGTATTGAGCAGATGTATGAAGGTGAATTAGGGAAAATCTAAGAAGAAGTTCCAAATAAATTATTATATTGTTCATTCGGAGGTTGGTGCCTTTGAATAAGGAGATCAGGAGGTTTGTGCCTCTCATTAGAAGAGATTAGTGTCTCTTGCTAAGTTGGTGCTCAATCGTGGGGATTGGTGTCTTCTATAGGTTGGTGCCTATGAAGGAAGCTTTGTAAAAGAAGTAGGTTGGTTCCTACAAGAAGATCTATATAAGAAATATTTTGTCGCGGTTTTCTGCTGCAAACATGTTTGTGTAAATCATGTGTTTGTCTTGTGCTCCTTATTGATAGATCTTGCATGTGAGTTATTGTTGTGGATGATTAAATTGTGAAGTATTATTGTTGTGGTTGTTTAAGATTTGAAAAGTAAAATATTGTTGTTATACTGATTCACCCCCCACCTCCCCTCTCAGTATAACTAAGTGCTCTTCATGAAGGTTATGAAAAATATATAAGAAATATTATATAGTAAATATTCAATTGGCGAAGATGAATTGTAAATATAAGGAACATATAGAACATAGGAGAAGACATAAAGAGTATAAATTATAAGATTAAGTAAAGGTTTATCTAAGGAATAAAATATTTCCACAAAAGACATACAATAAGTTGAAAATGAAGAAATTCAATCTTCGTAAAATTGTTAATAAATTAACTTGAGAAATGCATATGAGATGGAATTGTCAAAAGATCTTGGCATGTCACTAATATTTAACATTTTAAATTTATATAAATATAATGAAGGAAAATCAAAAGATCTTATGACGTTGATAGATTGGGATAAGCAAGTGCATAAACAAGAAATCAAAGAAATACTTGAAAGTAAAATAAGAACACAAGAAATAGAAAATATGAAGAATATTTGATGGTGGGAAGATAAATTGGTTGAAGACTCTACATGAATGTTAGAAATGAGGTTAACCATCTTAATTTTTCCTTTAGAATAAAGCCTTGAATGAAAGTGAAAGGATCACTTTTCACTCAAGGTGGTTGATATAGTTCAAGCATCCAAATTGTAAAATCAATCTTGCATCAACTGAAACTATTTATTAACACTTGTTTGTTTTTTAGGTAATTTTTAAGGTTTCCAAATGTTTTTGGTAATGTGTCATTTTTTGTGACAAAACTTACCACACTTATGTGTTGTCAACTTGAAACTTCATCTATAACTATAGGCATAATCAGCTTTCAATAAGCTATGCAAAAATGAATTTTGAAGATCTTGAATTGTGGATTGGAAGTTAAGCTCTATGAAGCATCTTACATGTCTCAATACATTTTCATGTGATCTCAATCTCCACATTCATGTTTCCTTCTCAAGGAGCTTAACTAGACCAAAATTGAATTGTTCATTGTATAATGTTAATTCATTGAAATATGCAACAATTATTTGAAAGTTGCATCGATTCTTAATATTACCTACTTCATTATGGATGCTAAGAGGAGAGATGTATGGAACCACATTGAATTTATATACTTCTAGCTTAAGGTATGTAAAGAATAGTGATTCTACACATTATCAATGAACCTACATGCTAGCTTAAGGTGATGTGTACATTCCCAAGGCCAACAATCAATCAAGTTATTTAATTTTCAGGCTCTTTATGTAATATGTTTCCAACTAATGCACATCATTTCTACATCCTCTATATAAGTAAAGCTTGATATGAATGGAGAGTAGCAATTTGGCAATAAGCAAGTAGCCAAAGAAGAAAGTAGATTGGGATATTGGGATCCCTAAGATCTATTTTGTAAATAAAATTTTGATGCCCAACATGTCTCTAAGCTCTTGAATCTAATGTTGAATCAGTAAAACCCATTTTTTGGTGAATTTAATTCAAAACACACTATCAAGCAAGTTATTACCAAGCAACCCAATATCAAACAACATGCCATTGAGCAACAACCAATGTACCACCAAACAATCATCATTACCAATCAAGTCACTCTACAACTTGGCAAGTTCATATTTACTTAAATTCTAGAGGACCTCAAGCCAAATCCTTATTCAAAGCCCCAAATAGGCTATTCTCTTGTTCATTCTATTCATTAATCTAGTACTATGGTATTGACAAGAACCTTACTTACCAAGGCAATAGGCATTGGATTGGATGCACTAGACATGAAAAATCTCTCCTTAGTCAGTTGACATATGTCATCATCCTAATATCATGTCAGAGCATAATGAAGAAGCACTATAAAAGTAGAAGGGGGTTGAGGTGATGAAAAAAGAATCATTATTATTCCATTCTTGCTATAGCCAAGGATAGACTAGAATGATACATAGATTGGTTGGTTACAAACCAATGGGGTTGAGTGGCCATTGACTAACTTGACAACCATATAGAGACAGTAGAGTAGGACTTCTTTACTTCCTATACTTACCCCACTTCCCTCACCACTTCTCAGTTTCTAGGGGGTGGAAGGGAACTATCAATTGTCTATAGTAATGATAGAAGAAGGATCAAGCAAGGCCCTTATCCCCCTATCCTATATGGGTGGGCAGACAAGTCGGCAAGGCGAGGAATGAACTAGAACTATTGTCCTAGCGAAAACAAGAGTGGGTAGTATAGCTCTGCTCTATATGTACCTAGCTATGCGTGTTTCTATCTCCAAGGCCAATTATTTGGTGTGGGAATAGGTATGGTTTCCAAATTTTAAAAATGTGTTGTCAAACCCAATCACATGCCTTGTAGTTGCTAACATGGCCATCCACTATCATACCTAGTCATATGAACTACAATTTTAGATGTGGTTGTACACTATATGAAAAAATGTGATCACACCATGGTATACCTAGGAAATTGTGTCAAGCATTTAGAAAATAGTGTCAACATCATTGTGTTATACGGCTAGGAAATTGTGCTTTCACCAACTCTAATAGCCTCTTGGTCATATGCCCTAAGACCATAACTACATGGTTGTTGGCTCAAAAGAATCTGTGTAACCCCTACCTACTACAAATTGTGAACCATAAAGGCCTACAACTAAAAATGACCTACAATCACCCTTGACGCTTCTCACAAGCATTTCATAGTCTAATTCAATAATCTCTCTCAACAATTATAGATTGGAGGTAATGACTTTGTGTTAAGTTTTAAAAAGTACAAGAATTAAGGAAGAGTTGTCAAAAGAGAACATCAACCCATTGAACAAGTTCGATTTTTTTTATCCTAGCGCTAGCCAATGAGAAACATTTGAAAGGTGTCCAAAATAGGACAGAAATAAATTTCTTTAGGTTTAGACACAAATATAGGGAAGCCAATTTTTTGAAACATTGCCTAGATTGAATTTTTTTGGAAAATATAGTATTGTAAGAGAAGGAAGAATAATTCCAGTGTTAAATCCTACTCCAACACCATGATGGTACAAACAATATTTAATGCTAGGTAATAATTCCAAGCAAACAATTGGGAAAATAATCGCCCGAGAGAAAAAAAAGTTAAGCCTATAAAAGTCTAAACTAGGAAAGTCTTTCAACTACGAAATCCAGGACATTAAAGGTTGCCAAATCGAAAGAACATGAACTAAAAGTGGCATGGCGAAGAGGAGGGGTCAACAAAATCCTCCAGATTATGTATTTTAATACTAGAGAATTTGAACCTTACCTAGTGTGAATGATGTCTAGCTAACATTCCCAAAATGGCTGTTCCTTCGTGCAATACATTGATAGAGAAAATAAAATTGCTCGATACATTGATAGAGAAAATAAAATTGCTCGATACATTGATAGAGAAATAAAAATTACTTACACCAGCAAGAATTTCGGGCAAATTTTTTGTAGCAAACCAGGTTAGTCCTCATGAAACAGAAGGGCAAAAGGCTAATGCAGTGAAACAAGTGTTTCACGCAAATTTTATCCGAGGAATTGACACGGATATGAGCCAAAGGACATAGGGCCATCAAGAAAGAGTATTTAGCATCGGATGATTGGAGAAGCATCTTGGATGTTCTCAAATGTTGATTGGCAACAACAAGGGCCTCGGACAATGTTTGAATGGTTGACTATGTGTTGAGATAATGGGTGGGCGAGATTTATAACCAGGGAGAACTTCTCTCCCTAAGTGTCCATGAATTTCTTTCATTGTTATAGATGGTATTTTATATATAACACGTGTAGTTAAATTATCCTTGATGTAATATATTTGTCGTCAGCAATTAAAAGATAACTCATCATTGATGGCATTTATGATCCGAGTTGGTCATCAATGTTTGGATGGATGCCGCTTGGTATCTTATTGGCCGATACCAAGGAAGATGGAGTAGCCTAAAAGGAAAGGCATGTGGTCAACTAACATCACAAGAAGAGGGCGAGAGGCTTGACAGTGAAGAAGAGGAAAATAGTGAGGGGCACACAAATATACAAATTATTACTTTTTCGCCTAACATTCAGTCTCTTACAGGAACTCCCTTGGCTACAAGAGGTGACTAACTGACTCGCGAACCAATTAATTTGCATTTGACGTGTCTGATAGGCCAGAGCAATAATCACTAGCATCTGAACCCATGGAGGACCCTTTTGTGGTAGAGGAGGTTGGTAAATAAATGGGCCCTAAGATTCTCTCGCAAGTTAGTTCACGCCTCAGAGATGGAATTTTCTTGATTCTTCCGAGTCCTAATCTTGCTAATCCATATGAGATGTGTTACAATTCTGCACATCAGACACTTAGAGAGCTTTGCGCAGAAGTTACCATAAGGAATTCAGCAAGACATATGTTAGTTGAGAATGGCCAAAGCAGGACATTCCAAAAATGGATGAGCACATCCTATTTCTGTATGTCCCAGCACTTATCCTGTATAGGTGTTATGTTCCTTAGCCATCGTTGAGCACACCTTTTGGTACCTATTTCTTTTGTAATTTCCCACTTTCAAAATGAACTCAGGTCGACTTGCAAAAGTGTTTTTAAACACTAATAAATATTAATAAAATAAAATAATTAAATATGTGTGGCCGACTCCTTTGAGGCGCCAATATGCATTTGAATTTAATTTCTTTTTGTTTAGGATCTGACCGAAATCCTTCATGTTGGTGGATTAGACTTGTATTAATTGAGATCTGATTTCAGTATTCATCATCACGAATTTGGAATTGTCTATTCGGCTTTCTTGAGAGTGTAGCTTCTCTCGTGGAATACCTGGATTGGTGTGTAGCTTCAAAGTGGGCAAGTTCGTGTTTGTGTTCATTGGTATATCAAACTTCGGCCCTCATTCCAGAAGATATATTGTGCAGGTCATGGCGCCCTGAGGAGAGCGATTATTCCAATCTGGCCGAGCCCTTGGGCTCTGGTCAGCCATACGCAGTGAGTTAGAAGAGCCGTCAACATTTCAAGGCAGAGCAACGAATATCACGCAAGAACCCATTGACATCATTGGAGCTCGACGCGCGACCAATTAAGTAGGCGTTCACATCACTCGGGTCCTGAGATCGAAGGAGCTTCTGAATACATCGCGGCATTTAAAAGACTTGCGCTGGCATCAAGAAATCGTTATTCACCTTCAGGGGATTGCGCAGAGTCTTCAAGAGTCATTTGTTTTGAGCGACACCACTGAAAGGGTGGAGCCTGATATCGCCCTTTCTCAGATTGTTCCTCCAACTGCATTCTGGGACATCGTAATTCATTGTTACAAATATTCAAATAGAGCTATTTTTGCATTTTCTGAACTGAATGTAGTTCCAAGTGGAACCCGATATTGTGCTGTTGTGAATAGCTTTTCTTTGATATATCAGAGTTCGCAATCAATTACTATCAATTCTAAGCTAGGAATTTTACATCTTTTACTACATTTCTCTAAATGTAACCAATGCCACACAAAGGAGAGTGACAATACTATATCGAATATAACAGCATCGAAGCATGAGCTCAATGACCAAAAGGCCAACCGCTTACAAGAGCAACTAAACTAACAAACCCAGCGCACCCGGTTGTAGGCAAAGAAGGTTGTTGAGTCTGATGACAAGATGGTAATAACCGAGGAGGTTGTACAGACCAAACGCAAGGTTCAAGGGGCTGCAAAAACAATTAAGTGCTCACAGGAATATTAACTTGTAGCAGCAAATCACTTGCAAAAAAGAAAGAAGAAGTCTGTCCTCCAAGCTAAAGTGAAGCAGCTCAGGCCAAAAACAAAAGGCCATCCAGCTCACCACCACTCAGAGCTCCAGGGGCATCCTCTTCTCCAGCACCTGTTTCTTCCTAATAAGTTAGTTCTTTTTGTTGTAATTGTTGTCAGATGGGAAACTGACTTTTCTTAAAAGGGGAATAATGTAGACCATTGTAATAAATAATATTTTGGTTGTAAGCGAACTTGTTATCAGTTAATGGCCGTTGCGTAACCATAAACTGACAGTTTTGGCATTCAAATAGGAAGTCTTATGCCAGATGAGAGGCATTGTTCTTTGGGTCCTCCCTGTACAAACAATCGATCATTGTATCCAACATGACCTATACGAAATATTTGCTTAATCCATGTTCATTATGTATAGTGCTCATATCATTTACATTGCTATTATCTAGCGGTGCAGAATGTAGTCACAAACAAGAAGCAATTTCATTCATGATGAGAAATAATATAAATTCTTTTACAACCACAAAACATGTTTAATCATATCTAAAATCAATATGGAAGTTACAGTCACCCTTGCTTGGCGTGACAACCAATGGCGAATGAATATTCATAATATACAATGGCAGAAGTGAAATGTAATAAGCCGATACACTGCCAATTTCTCAATTAGCTGACAAACAAAAAATGAATTCTACTAAACCCTTTCTGTTGAAGACAGCCCACAAAAATTAGGGCAAAGATCCCAACACTGCTGCAAATGAGTAAGATGCAATTACGTGGAAGCAGCACACTAAAAAAAGGCTGTTCCATATCAGAAATCCTACAGAATCTTTCATACTGTAGGTATCCTAAGATTAATCTTTGCTGACTGAATTGACAACCTGCAGTTACAGCTGTCCTGATTTTTTGCCCGATTGTTTGCACCAATAAAATTACAGACAATGTGCTTGCTTTCAAGCATCCTAAAGGTGTATTCAAGATCAATGAAGCCAGACAACAAGCTTTGACAACAAGCTTTGAGTCACGAGTCCAAGAAATTATGGGCCCATTATTGAGATTTTGAATTGACAACCTGAAGTTTATAATAAGACCTTATTTCCCAGTGACGATAGAGCTTGGTTTGATGAGTCAAATGGGTTCTGAACAAGGCTACACCATAATTCTGCATCTTTTGTGCAACTAATTAATGTATGAACTAAGAAAAAACCGTACAGAAATATCTGGGGGACTATTATCTCCTCCAATAGCATGAATTGATACAGGAATAGTGGATAGAAGCCTCAAGGTCAGTGGTAAAACAGCAGGTTCGGTATTCTTGTAATTGGAAGGATTTATTTTGTCAAAATCTACTTTAGCAAGACTCAAAAGGTCTCCCTTCGAGCCTTTTTCAATTTCAAGGAGGACATCCTCATAAATCTCTTGCTTCTGGCTGGAGTTAACTGTATTTACAGGATTTACAACCAAGGCAATATCTTCAAATGTTCTGTACTTCCCTTTATTGTTCATTTTGTCCGAAGATTTCTGTAGGGAAAAATCCAGCACCAATGTCCTTGTAGATTCAAGCCATTCAGCATTGAGTCCTTCAGTTTCATCAAAGTATATGCGATGCTCCATCTGCAAAGCTCACAAGGAATGATTAAATAAGCAACCTTGATTTACTAAGTTCCAGATTTTAACTTTGCATGAATTTGTAATGATAAACCACTTACAGCTAACTTGTAAATATAAACAGACATGAACTTTGGTCCCAGTGCTAATACTCTTGCATCTGAAATTAATTTCTGCCAGTGAGAATGAAGAGAAAGATAATCAATGAAAATTGAAATAATAGTTATCACGAAACAACCCCCTAGTTACAGTCTATTTGATTCTACAATGATGATATTTTATTATACAATGATGAGATTTGAATTAAAATTTCAGATGCGAATTCATGATTATTGTGACTCTTGGATGCTGAAACAGTAAAACAAACATATTTAGTTCACACATGGACAGGAGACGAAATTGTTGTTTTAGCAAAATTAGGAGTTACCTGCTTCTTTAGGAGTGCCCAGAGATAAAGCCTATCACTGGCTTCTTGAACATTTTTGCTTGCTAATTTTCTCTCATTGCAATGTGCCGCAACTAATGCAAGTTCAGCAGTTCTAGGTACTTTATGCTTCAGAGAGGCAGTCATCAGTGCTTTCCTTCCGGATGGAGATTCCACTGCTTCTTTATCAAAACTGGGACCCGTAAAACACCTAGCTTGAGCTCCTCTCTCCAAAAGTGTCATATTATTTTTTTTTGCCAGGTTTAATGTGTCCTTAAACTGTTTCTGGTATAAATATTCAGCTTCAAGAGTTGCTGCCAAAATACGATGCACAACAATGTCAGCATATCTCCGAATTGGTGAAGTAAAATGTGTGTACAGTGGGGTAGCTAATGCATAATGTGCCCATTCTGTCTCCCTTTCCCTTAATTCTCCTGTACAGAAGTATGTGGCCAGCTGCATTGGCTTTGTAGCATAAAGAACAATAATGTTGAACAATTCAGGGTCATCTTTCAAATTGTTCCTCAATTTTTCTAGGGATAGATGCAGTGCTCCTGCGGAGGAGACATCAAGGTCAAAATCAAATTTCTTGCAAAATGCTTCCAAGTCTTTTAATTTCCGTAAGTTGGGTTCTGGATGCTTTCGCAGCAAAGAGCATTCAGGAAAAGCTCTGCAAATAATCCTTGCAACTGTCATGTTCGCTAAAAGCATGAACTCCTCCACAAGAATGTTTGAATCCTTCTGCTCATAGAACATACTATCACATGGCTTACCATCCTCATCTAAAATAAATACAAGCTTACAGTTATCCAATCTCAAAGCTCCTTTTCCAAACCTGCTTTCCCTCCTCTGCTTTGCAATTCTATGAAGATTTTGCATATTTGCAATAATATCCAGCCACTCAAATTCACAATGCACCTCCGGGAAGCCTGTTACATTGCTAGTTGTTTGATGGAATTGAAATGTGCCTTCTATAATCTCCTGTGCATGTTGATATGACAGCTTGCAGCATGACCGAATTACTGTGCGCCCAATCCAGTGATCCAGAACTTCACCTGAGGAATCAATATCCCACATAACTGAAAAAGCCAACCTATCAACTCCCGGATTCAATGAACACAGCTCTTCACGAAGTAACTGAGGCAACATCGGAAAACAGCACTGGATGAGATAGACACTTGTAGAACGGCCTTGCGCCTCTATGTCCAAAATTGTATCTGGACGAACAAAGTATGAAACATCTGCAATGTGAACTCCAACTCTCTTTACACCATTGCCTATATCTTCAACTGACAATGCATCATCAATATCCCTTGCATTGGGGGGATCAATTGAAAATATACAGAGATTTCTCAAGTCTCTCCTAACTTGGACCTCCTGTGTAGGTATTTTCCATGGAACCTTTGGTAGACATGAGAGACACTCTGGAGGGAAATTAGCATCATGAATGGCATGTTCAAATAATATTGCCGCAGTTTGTGCATCTATTTCTCCACTTTGCCCCAAACTATGTTTAACAACTGCTTGTGGAAGGAAACAATCTGCTCTCCATAAATCTATGGAAGCAGCAACAAGCTCACTTTCAAGTGTAAGGTCGCCTTCATGCAACCTCTTCTTCACATTATCTGGCAAACTACTCAATTGGACAGTCATTTTTGGGAATCGTGCATCTGTTGGTACCAGCTTGATATATCCTTCCTCAGTATGTGAAGCCGATCCTTTCCCATTCTTTTGTGGGTATTGCTCGTTCCTGGAACAGCTCCACTTATGTCCTCCCTTATATGCAATCCACTGTTTAACTTCAAGAAAACCAATCACTGCATCACGACGGGGTGATTTTTCTATTATGCCTATCACTCTGCCTGTAGGTCGCCTACCAGGAAGTGAATTCACAATCATTGCAACATTTGCTAAGGCCTTCACCATCTCACGATGATGTTGTTCATCCCCAGATTCAATTTCAGAAGAATCAAAGTTTGTCAAACACTGCTCACTGATGTGACATGAACTACCATTACAAAAATAATTGTTTGTTGCTTTGTCAAAAAATTGTTTGTTTGTTGCTTTATCTTCAAGACCCAAACTATTTAGACATTCTCCTATTAAATTGATATTGAAAGCCTGACCGTTGCAATTACTTTTACATAAATGATCCACCATACATTGAGCTTTTGAAGGACCTTCACTTTCCACGGTGATTGTAATATCATCCTTGGTATCTGAGTTCCTTATCTGCTGCTTGCTTTGAGCACCTTTCAGTTTTGGCCAGGAAGATACTGGATCTATTACAATGGCCACACTGTCACCTTCCACCTGAGACAAAGAAAAGTAAAATGTAAAAGAACTGTTTCACTTTATAGAATATCTCCAAACACCAGATGGTATCTATGACCAAGTGAGACTTCTGGATTTTCTCTTAAATGGCACGATTCTAACTGAAATTAGCATGACTAAAATATAAAGATCATGAAGTAAGTCATCTCAAGTTTATCTCCTTAATTATCACACCACTCTACAATTCCTTAGATTGCAAATAATTTTGATGTCTAGGGATGATATTTTGAGATGATTGAGAGCAATTCAGAGATTCCAATAAGCATTTAAGTTACAAAACAAAAGAATTATTTTCTTCAACTAGAAATAACATGAGATTATAATAATATTTCAAAGTCATTACAAAATGAAGGCAACCAGCTGTACAGCAGAATAGTTGGCCAAAAACAACCAGCAACTGAGCATAGATATACAGAAGTTTACATTATGGCTGGCCACAGACAATATCAAAATATATTACTGGTAGTTCCTCAAAGAATTCATAATGTAGAGGACAAAAGTATGCATGATAATATTAACAAAACCTCTATATGAAAGCGTCACTTCTAACAACACATGGATGAAGAACACAAAGAATAAATCAGAAGCAAGTAGAAGTTAAGATAATCCTTTCCATAGTTAGTGACTACCGCTGCCAAAGAAATGAGTAGTCATACTCTCTCAATTTGTGGCATACAGATGCAAGAAATGTAAAATTAAGTTGGCACACTACTTTTCATTCTTGTAAGCATCTTTCTAATCAATAAATTATTGTCAATATAAATAAATTAACCTACTCTATCACTTTAAATTCATACTTGATTAGCATTTTGATGTTGTATTTACTGTTGCATATTTGCAAGAGTATTCTGGAAAAACTGCATAAATCTTTTTGTATTACCAGATTCAAACAGTTTTTCCAGAATGCTCTCACAATCATACTTGACTGTTAAGAATCTCTCACAATCATACTTGATTGTTACAAATCTATTTATTTCAAAACTGTCAGATTGTTACGAATCTCTCACAATCATCATACTTGATTGTTATGAATCTATTTATTTCAAAACTGTCAGAAAGGTCCGTTTACGTTGGTTTCTATTCAACCTAGCCAACAATATAGCAGTCTCAAAGTATATTCTTTTGGAAATAAGTAAAACTGACCAATTCCCGATTAAAGAATAGAAACTGTCATTTTTAGGTTTCTGATCTGAAGTCAATTTATTTATTATGACAATCATTTATTGATTAAAAAGATTCTTACAAGAACAAAAAGTAGCATGCCCACTAGATTCTACATCAGAAGCCTTTCTCTTGAGTCTCAAAAGTTGCAATGAAATGATAACATGTTAATAAATAAAGTGAACCCATAGCAATAGAAACATAGTCAATAAAATTTTCTTCATCTTTATAAAGATAAAAATGAGCTTAGGATTAACTGCAAAAGATCTATCTTTTGGATTGCCAATTTATTCCTGAAAAAGAGTTTGGATTGCCAATTTATTCCTGAAAAAGAGTTTTGCTACTGATAGTAAAAATCAGGTTGGGATTAATTGAAAAAAAAATCTATCTTTGGGTTTGCCAAATTTATTCCTGAGAAAGTGTTTTGCTACTACTGGTAAAAATCAGGTTAGACTTCGGTTTGCCAATTTATTCCTGAGAAAGTTTTGCTACTATGGTTACTATTATAACGATAATAAGAAGCAATCTATGATGAATGGTTGCATTTAACTAACTGCTGTATGTGTCTCCAAAAAGTGCATAGCACCTTGGGAAAACAGGTAGTAAAGGGATTCAAAAAGGGGCAACTAAAAGTACAGGTACTGCAGTATATTCTTTCGACCAATCAACCTAGAATTACAAGCAAAATGCCAGAAAAAGAAAACAATGCCATTAATAAAAAACTGAAGAAAACTTACAGCTCTATTTTGTGCAGCTAGTCCACTAATGAGAACATCAGTTGACACACCTTCTAAAGTGCAATAGCCCTGCAAATCCCACAATAGCATTAGATGAAACTGCAAAACTATCTTAAATATAAATATTGAAAATGGATTTAAACCTCATTGTAAATAGTAAATACCCAAAAGAAATCTTTCAGGAAACCAACCTAAATCATTACTACCAGCAACTTATTATTCTCTGGGAATTAGATGGGGTCAAAAAGGCAGAGTAAATCTTACTGGTAAATCAAGTAAATGACAGTAAATTATATACAGAGAAATAAAAAGCATCTAATGAAAAGCTGGTATATTGCATACACAGAAATAAAAAGCATATAATTAAAAGTTTTGCTAGTCTAAAACAATGAATTGTTATGTATCAACTGATCCAGGTTCAACAATTTGCTGGACATGTCTCTATTCAGTAGATTTGTTGTGCAGCAAAGAGGAGATAACCCTCTAAAGTATACTTATTATAGAAAACAACTATGCATATTATTGTACAACAGATATACAAAATCTCTTTGGCATTTTTAAAGCAGAAAAAGTTCCAATACAGTAAATGAAATGAAACTCATCCAATAGTACTGTGCTGAAAATAAAAATATCAGAAATGTACCCCACAGGTAAGACCAGGGCACTGCAATAGAATTGGAAACAGAAAATACATTCAGAAATCTCAATCCTAACTGAAGAAATATTTTAGTACCGTCTTACATGGATAAGTCGACTAAAGATGGATACAATGCTCTAAACACCCCAATAGGTACAGAAATACTGCTTAACCTTAAGCATGGAAGTCTGAGGCCATGAAACCTAATATGCAAGCATTAGACTTGTTCTAGAATCAGATTACCAGTTCACAACATTTCATGACAATTTGACAAGTTTGTATTGGTTTTGATTTGCCAATAAGTGAGCAGATGCACCATCAGCAACTCGTAAACAAGCAGTTCTAGCACAAAAAAATAATATTTTTATTAAAAAGGGAAAAACAAAAACAAAAACAAAGGGTCGGGGGCATTTGCAACTCACAATCCCCACAAATTTTGCCCTTATAACTATGAAAATAATTTATTTTTTTGCTGATACTTGAATCATTAAACATTGAATCTCAAATTTAATGCATTATGTGAATAAGTAAACTTGAATCTTGATGTCATTAACAGCTAAACTGTAAAATTTTGAATTTGCATAATGTATGGCCTCCCCGATTGCTTTACCCGAAAAGCATCCCATCATCCCCTACTGTCCCCATCCTGAAAACACCATCGAACATAGGATTTATCTCATGTCCAAAGGAACTGAAACTTCACAAGAATACTCAACCTTAAATATTCTTGTCAAGTTTTGTGCAAAATTCTACCATTTGGTGGGCCCACCAGTGTTTGTAGCTGAGTGACAGTTAAAGTCTCATTTAAGTAAAAATCACTAAAAATAAGATTCAGTCAAATGTATTGCATATGTCCCATATGCCATACCCGTCCAGATGTGACAGGAAAGAAAAGACAGCAAGCAGCCCATGGAATTGACAGTGGTGATGTGCAGCACAGGCAAAAGAACAAGGATTGAGTCCCACTGGGTCAAGTAGATGCTATCATCACCTTCCAATGTTATATCTACAACCCTTGGGTTGCCAGAGAGATTGCAGCATAGGTGGCAACTCAAAGCAGTTTCTTTTGACTTTCAATAGCATGTCCAAGGGAAATTAAAACGGAAATGACCCTTTGGCATCTATAAATTCATGCATTTTGTCTAGACTCTATAGTTGATTGTCTGGAATGAGCATCTAGGATAACAGATGAGGGGTTTGTACCATTACCATTGTTCAAGAGAGTACCAAGGATTGGGGAAGGATCTGAAAGGAGTAGAGATAGTACTTAATGAACAAATGCACTCTAGTAAGCAAACGTTTGATGATAGAGCAATAGAAACCATTACCATTCATATTAGAGACTGGATTTTTCCAAGCTGTTGGGTTTCTAGGGTCAATCCTATGTCTTTAATATGTTTAAGATTTCCCGTCTTCCTTTATGGTCATTCTTACTCAGGTTTATAATTTGAAAGTTGAATGTATGGTGTTTTATTATATGGGGCATATAAAACCATAGTTTGGTGCAAGTAAACAAGATTTTCTTGTTAGAATTTGTGTTCATAAACTCCTGATTGTAAGATCTAATACAATTACATATATATTAGTATTAGAGATAATAGCATAATTGTTCCTCTGGCTTTTTAGTACTGTTTGCGGGTTTATGAAGCGGAAAGCACAAGCTAGATCCCAAATTCAAGCAATGGCAGATTCTGGTTTGGATGGCAATGAAGCCTTCTCCATAAGATTGGAAGTAAGGGTTATTGCCATCACTAATTCCATTGATAGGTTGGTAATGCCCTGAACATGAGGAAGAGAATAGAAATCAGACCTTCAAAGAATATGGAAGCTAAGACAGACATACAACCCATATGAAGGGCAAATATGATGCTCAAATTTTGAACAACTAGCTTCAGCAAGTTAAGTATTTTAAAATGAACCTATAGTCAAATAAAATTAGCAACATGAACAAAATTTGCACAAAATTTGGTCCAACTTATGCACGAAACTATGGTCAAATTTCTTGCCATGGGCAACTTTGCTATAGGTTGAGACCTTTTTCATAAGCATAATTCCTTGCAGCCAAAATTATAAAAAGATACAACAATCTGTTATAAAATAACAATGCTTTAAGAAAGAAATGAAGACAGGATACCTCAAGGCGATTGTGCATATTAACACGAAAAACAGCCCGAAAAGCTTCTCCTTTCTGCATATACATGTATAGGTAAAATAACATTAATAATATACTACAACAGATTACTGAACACACAGAAAGTCATTCACAGCATCAAAGATTTTGTTAAAGAATTACAGCAAAACAAAGCAAAAAAGATAAAACATAAAATCCGAACTCTATAAAACTTGAAACTGACTAGAAAAAAATAGTAGAAAACATAAGAGTCACACCTCTAGAGCTTGATTAACAGCCTCGATTTGTAAGTGGGGCATGTAATGACTTTTGTGGATCATATCAGGGAAGCCTTTTGATCTTGGAAACTGTAAAAAATCATTGTTAAGATAGCCATCCAAAGCATCTATAAATCTAGATTCTGGCCACGAATTTGCACTTTCCAGCGGAGAAAAACCTTCAAAATGTTCAAGTTGCCTGTCTCTTCTATCACATAAAGGAGTTGATGCAGACATATTTCCACCCATATTACTGGCCACATTACCTTGCACATTACTGACCCCATTACAATGTAGAGATGGAAGAGGACAATATGAATAATTTGAATTTAACTCCACATCTGGTAATTCTGTTGAAATTTCTGAAAAGCAAACTTTAAGATCTTGACTTGAACCATTGTTAAGTATCTGCTTCAGGTTTTTTTCTACATCTTTCGATTTATTATTTTTCATATGAAGATTACATGAGATTCTTGGGTCCACTATAGGTACATTCCCTGATCCTTGTCTTAGAAGATGGCCAGTCGAATTGTAATCTGTAATAGAGAAACATAACTTAGTAAAATTTATATATATTTTATGTGTTTCCTAAAAACATATGGGTCTGCAATAATTTCTCAATTGGTTATTTTCCTATACACTTATGAAACAATAACATTAAGAAATTTGTTGCATAAATGAACAATTAAAATGCATCAAAGAGTAGTTCGCAATTAGTGCAAAGTAACACTCAACTATCAAAAGTTAGTGCTGTCGGTCCTATAAAAAATATGGACATCTCACTATGATGACATTGTGTGACGTCCAATTTTATAACCACTTTTTAGTTTATGATTAGATGAAATAAATTGGTGTTGGCTTCATTGTTCTACAGATTGATTTGCATTTATAGGCTAAGTCATATTTCACGGTTTCTCTGGAAAAGCATTGTTAAATATTTACAGTTGCAAAGGGATCTGATCTATCACATTGCATTCTCTTATATTCACAAAGAAAGAAGCAAACTAGTATTGTAGAATTGGCTACATACAGATTTTGCAATGCCCCTTCCTTTCTCCTGCAATTCCCTTAAGGAAGGATAATAATTAATATTATAAAAAACTGGAATTTAATAAAGTTTAGTTTTAATGAGAAGTCAAAAGGCATGTGGATGAAGAGTTATATCTATTAAAGAAAAAGGGTATATAAGGAAGCTCAATCACGAAGAAGGTGGCATAACTGTGAAGATATTTAATATTATTACTCCTTGTGAAGCGTGAACCGTGGTTCAGAAACCTGAAGACAAAACCTGTCAAGGTTTGAAATGAAAGGACGAAAACCCCTTAATGTCCATCGCTGAGTTAGTGGATGAAAACCCCTGATTCAGACAGACTCTAAGACATTTCAAAGGCATTTAAATAAAAAGAAATAACTGCAGATTGGAGGAAGATTTACAGCAGAGATAAGAGGACAAGTTCTATATTTTCTGAGACACATTCTAAGCATTAAATCTGACTTATATAATAAATTGTTAAGCTACAATTTCTAGGTTAATTTCTAACTTAAAATTAATTGTGTGACTAATATAATAAGATTTTATTATTTAAAGAAAAATAAGGAAAATTTAAAAGGGGGCATTACAAATTGTATCAGAGCTGGATCTTGCCAGCCTGTGAGTCTTCCATCATATGCAATTTACTGACAATATCAGTAGATATTATCAAAGAGAACTAAAAAAACTCAAAATTCTAAGGACAAAGTGACCAAGCCCCTTTGGATTCCGAAACAACAGAAGTAAAAATGGTTAGAGAAAATGACAAATGTGATTATACAAATGAAATAGATAGAATATTTAACCTTATGATAGATATGATGAGGCAAATGTTACGTAAGATCAATAATGCAGAAAACTCCAATTATCAAGATAGTGGGGATACTTTTAACACTAACAATAATGAGCATAAAAGTTACACACAAAGAACCAAGGTTGCCATTGAAGAAACACAAAATTCAATGCAAGATGATATCACAGCTTGTTATGTAGAGTATAGAAATCTCCCTGCATAAATTCAAGAAGCAATGTCTCACAAATTACATAAATATGAAAAGAGGAAGAAATGGATCAACAATGGGGCCTAGAACCCAACCAAGACAAAATGAACAACATCAGGCTTTGGGTAAGTTAACATTATCTACATTTGATGGATCTAATAAGAGTACTACTCGTGCATGGGTACAAAAATTAGGTACATACCTATCATTGAAACCAATGACCAAGGACAATGACATCAAATTTGCAAACTTACACTTGGAAGGATCAGCTCATGAATTGTGGTACCATGGATTGGTTACCCAAGGTCACAAACTAATAGACACGTGATGAATTCTGCAAAAGGTTTATTGAGAGATTCGATAGAAAGGATCCGAAAGTCCATTTTAGAGAATTGGCACAATTAAAACAAGAAGGGACAGTGGAGAGATATGTTGAAGAATTCCAAAGATTATCAGTAATGGTGCCTGATGTTTAGGAAAAAAGATTAATTGTCTTTTTTATCGAAGGACTAACTGAACTTCTTAGGGGTTTAATTAAGGCTTTTGATCCATTAACCCCTTCAAGAAGCTATAAAAAGAGCTTTGAATTTAGAAATTTCCGTAGCCAAGAATAAGTTCTTTAAAGAAAATCCTCCTATAGAGCCGAATTTGGACCCTTTTCAAAAGGGTTTTTCTCAACAAAAGGCATTACCATCAAAGAGTAATTTTGATGAAGTAACCAAAAATGTGCTATGTCGAAATAAATTATGTTTTCTTGAAGAAAACCATGGGAACCTGGACATTGTTGTCTGGAAAAAGGCCAAGTGCATTACAAGGAAGTAATGTCTAATGAGGAGGAAGAATCAGAACCCGAAGTAGTTAAATGTGAAACTAAAGAAGAAAATGAATATTCAAAGGGCACACCTGCAACCTTGTCAAGTGCTCCTAAATATCATCTTTTTTTGGTATGAGGGGTCCCACAAGGGCACATAGTTATAATCCTAATTGATAGTGGACCTACACAATTTCATTGATGAAGGATTAGTTGCTAGAAGAGGGTTACAAACAAAAGATTTCAACAGATTTAATGTTATAGTGGCGGACAGTTTTACCATCCCATGCACTAAGAAACTTCAACAATTAAAGGTTACCCTTGGTAGACATAAGATGCAAGATGACTTCTATGTGTTGGGCTTAGGATAAACCGATGTGGTCTTAGGAGTGCAATGGCTACGCTCTTTAGTTGACTTTACACAATTATCAGACAATGGAGTTAAGGTTCAAATCTAAGGGTAAAGACAATGTTACAAGGCAATACTAGGGGAGCTCCTAGAGTTATAAAAGCAAAAAGAAGGAAAGATTTTTTAGAAATAGACAAGTAGCATGGGCAGCATAATATTTAGTAACACTTACAACCACTACAAAAAAAAAAGAGCTTTAGGAAGTCAAACTATTTCTTCAATAAAACGACCCCAACTTGAAGAGAAGGAAAATTGATTCTGATACTTGAGGTTATTATAAATTTCAGACAGAAAATGTTAAGAAATGAAATGACAGAATATCTAATTTCATAGAAAGATCTTCTCAAAGCAGATTCAACATAGGAGAGTGAGGAAATTCTTCTGCATCCTAATTGGTGATTTGCTAGAGGACAAGCAATTTTGGGAAGAGCGGACTGTAATGCCCCTTTCTTTCCCTTGTGATTCCCTTAAGGAAGGATAATAATTAATATTATAAAAAAACTGAAATTTAATAAAGTTTAGTTTTTATGAAAAGTCAATAGGCATGTGGATGAAGAGTTATGTCTATTGAAGAAAAAGTGTATATAAGGAAGATCAATCAAGGAGAAGGGGGCATAATTGTGAAAATATTTTATATTATTACTCCTTGTGGATCGTGAACTGTGGTTCAGCAACTTGAGGACAAAACCCCTCGAGGTTTGAAATTAAAGGATGAAAACCCCCTAATTTCCATCACTGAGTTAGTGGACAAAAACCCTTGATTCAGGCAGACTCTAAAACATATCAAAAGCAATTAAATAAAGAGAAATCACTACAGATTGGAGGAAAATTTACAGCAGAGATAAAAGGATAAGTTCTATATTTTCTAAGATACATTCTAAACATTAGATCTGAATTATATAATGAGGGAGACCCTGTGGTGAAATGGTGGGGCTCCTGCTTGTAGTGCCAACAACCAAGGTTCAAACCTCACAGGGTTGCTCTTTACTGTGTCAACAATTGAGATCAGGGGAGCCCTGTGGTGAAATGGTGGGGCTTCTTGCTTGTAGTGCCAACAACCAAGGTTCAACATCACGGGATCGTTCTCTACCGTGTCAACAACTGAGATTGCTTACCCCCAATTTTTAATGATATTGAACAAAAATGGCAACACTGCCGAATTTACAAATGCTAGGGTTTTTGGCATTTTTTCAATAGGTTTGCAAGAGGATGTCGATGCCTGTAGGGAAGCTATTGGAGGCAAGGACTCACCTCATTTTGTGTTTAGTGAAGCCTCTGTTGAGGCCGCGAATAATGAACATGCTAAGGTTTCCGTTGCAACTTTTGCTTCACCTAGGGTTTCCTTGTGCGTTGCGGCCTCAATCGTTGAGGCCTCACTGGATGCTTCTATGGCCGGGGAATCAACAACAAAGGCTTCCAATGCATTGGGTTCACGAGGTTTTGTGGGTGGATCGACAAGTGCATCTGCTTACAGGGCTCCTTCGGTTGTCCTCGATATTTCCTTACGCGGGCTGAAGGAAAAGGAGTCATCTCCTCTCATTGCTATCCCACCTCTGCTTGATTATGAAGGGAATATCGCTGCTCATGGTCAAAGAGATCTGTCATCTAAGGAAAACAAGTTATGCTCTATTCAGGCACGAAGTGTTTCGCCACTAGGGCAGGGGTCGACAACAACAACACCACAGTTTTTGAAGCGGCAAAGTTTGGTTCCCATTCCTCCTCGGGATCATCACAAAATTCAAAGAATTGCATAGGCAACAGGAGAATCGTCAAATGCTTAGGGAAACCCTTAACTCTGGACTTCGATGACACTTTATCAAAGGAGATGGGGGAAAATGAAGCATTTTTCTCAGAGAACAGCCTAATCGAAAGATTCAACCACCTTTGACCCAACCTCCTAAATCTCCATGACTAGATTACAAATTCTTGGCTTCCTCTCATGGATGGAGATTTAGAGATTTACCCTAGCGCAAGGGGTTTTTTCATTGTGGTTTTCGTTGGCAAGAAAGACAAAAACACCATTCTCAATTATGTTTGAGCAGTGGGAAGGAAATTTTCAGTTTTGCCGATCTAGGTTCATCTTCCAAATCTTCCCCTTCACTATTGGTTCGAATCATGTTTTGTTGCAATCGGAAACTCTATGGGCAGATTTGTGTATACGGATGGAAACTCAAGAAATTTTATCCACACGACTTATGCCAGGATCTTGGTGGAACTAGACATCTCGAAGGGATTTACTGACTAAAATTATCTTGAGGGCCAATGGACAATGCTAGAATCAACCTCTAGATTATGAAGGTTTAATCTTTAGATGTAGAAGATGTTATCAAACCGGTCACTTCTTTAATCAAGTTGGTCTTTTCATCAAACCTTGGCATGTTGGCTTTAATCCAGCGGAGGAGCTTCCATCAAGAGTTCCCGTTTGGGTGCAACTTCCCTCCCCGGTTTCCATTAGGGTTATGGAGGAATGATATTCTTCATATGATCACTTTGCTGCTTGGAAAGCTAATGGGTCTGTCCCAATAAACTCTGGATAAAAAGGTAATTTCTTTTGGTCGAATTTGTATTGAAATTGATTTAAACAAACCATTACCAAATTATATGGAAATTCGGCTTGGCTCCTCTTCATGGATTCAACAATTAGATTATGAAGCTCTTCCATTCTACTATCAGATTTGTCATGAATATGGGCATCTATAGAGGAAGTGTCCTAAGCTTAATCCAACAGGGGTCCAATCTCGTGTGCCTCCTCGTCAAACATCAAAGGTTGACAAAGGAAAAGCCCTTATCTCAATGGAGGGTTTAGATAAAAATGTGTTTATTCCAATAAAGCCTCGCAACAATGGTAGAGGACAAAAAAGGCCTTTGTAGGATAGTCAGGGTGAAGAGGTTTAATCGCTTTGAAGTTCTTGATGATGTTTTGGAGCAACATGAGGGAACCCGAAGGGGATGCATTTCGAGAAAGGTAATTTGGAAATACACTATGGGAGTCGCAAAGAGGATGTTAATCTGAAAAGCCTTCAAGAAGGGATTCTTGCAACATAGATGGATGCAGGCGTGGCTCCTAGCGTTTCCTGTGCTTTGGAGGTAATTGAAAATAGAGAGAACAAAAGTTTCAGCATCCAAAGAGATTGCACCCCCAATGGAGAGGGGGGATATGGATACAGGCAAGGGAAACAGGTCCTCGCCCACTATAGAATTGTAGCAAAAAATCCTAACGAGGGGTGCTATTGAGAAATCCTCCTAAGTAGGACAAAAGGACCAAGAAAAAATTAAGCTTATTGGGGAGACAGTGGAATTTGGGTCAATCAAAACTATTGACTCACACTTCTCCAATTCTCAAAAATGATCATACTCTCTTGGAATGTAAGGGGCTTGAACAACAGCCCTAGACGAAAGGTTGTTGAGTAAGGGGCTTGAACAATGGCCCTAGACAAAAGGTTGTCCGAGAGTTGATTAGAACTCATTCACTACATATAATGTTTCTTTAAGAAAAATTATAGTTATATTATATTATAAAAAATTATTATTATTATAATATTATAGTATAGTTACAAGATTTTTTATAAATTATAAAAAATAAAAAAAATGAAGTTAAAGCAAAAAAAAGAGGGTGTGTGGAGATACCAAAGAAACCCTAATGGAAATCGCTGAAACTCATTGCCAAAAATCATGGAAAACATGGTCGAAAATTGCAAAAAAAAAATTTAACGGGTAATCTTTGGTAGAAAACTTTAGAAATCACAATTAAACTCACAAAAACTCGACGGATATCAAAGAAAACTGGCAAAAACCGACAATCAAAAAAATATTCTAAAAAATTGCGATTTAATGGAGGAAAAAGTCGGCAAAAACCTTAGGACTTCTGAATTTTTCACGATTTCTACTTCTTTTCCTGTACCAATAGCTTAGCAATAATATGTAGAATAAAAGAGATCACACACGAAACAAAAATTTTGTGGGCCAAGTCACCCTAATATGCATAATAATCATAAATGGAATAACTTTTAAAGTAGGGCAACTTCGTGCAATACTCCATATAGAAGAAGCCACTCCACACTATATCTCCAACATGAGATCCCAATCACATACAACATTCTTCACATCTCCTTTACAGTGATATTCACCTACTATATATATAAATATATATAGATATATGCCCCCTCCTAATAACATAATAGAAGGGTAAAACATTAATCTAGCTCATTAACAAATACAATTGATTACACAAGTTATCCACATAATCCAATATTCTTAGAGGGCTCTAATTCATCACCATAATATGATAACAATAATCAATAATATCTAAAAAACAAATTTATTAAATATTTGCATTTTGGATCTTAGAGCTAACTCTCCTCAAAACACCTAAACAAACTCCTACATCAGGTACTTAAGGAACAAGGACAGTAATTCATAGACCATATCTTTAATTGAAACATATTTCAAACCATAACAACCATATTAGAGCTCACTATAGATTTTAGCAATAGACTTTAATTGTAAGAACAGATTTCAGAACTAGATCAGTACCACCATATTCTTAGAGCTCGCCAATAGATTTTCAGTTTGAAAATTCAGATACCATACTCCAGAATTTAAATTTCACAGTTTAGTTGATTTCTATCACCATAATCACTTTACAGTTTTGACTCATAACAGTGGTATCTGCGAACTTTCTTGGCCTTGCAGGAGGGAAACCAATGTTATGGAGAAGGTATTTAAGAAGGTTTTTGATTCATTCAAGCATAACCTCCTTCAATAGAAATGTGAACATGTTTTAAGAATTGCTGCACGGTAATAAAGGAGTACAATTTGGAGGTCAAAACATGATTGAATATAGAAGCTGAATGCTACAAATGGTATGAGGAAATGCCAAAAGAGATCACAATATCCAAACAAAAGAGGACTGTAAAATTCATGGCAGGGCTCACAAAGATCAAATTAACAGTTTTGTCATCTAGAGAATGACAGCGTTTTATTAATGTTATCTTTAAATTTCGTTGGTAATGGCAGAAAGAGTTCTTCTGAATCATTAGAGAATGTTGCACTTCACATAGGACATGAGTTTGGATAGCATAACGAAGGTGTTTTGAACTTAAAGAGGAGAGCTGGCTTTTATATTTAGGAATTGCTGTTTGAGTTATGATAAAGTCATTTCTCAACCTATAACTAGAAATACTATTTGGATTGTGATAAAACTACTTCCCAAACTATACCTAGAAATGGTATTTGGGTTATGATAAAGTCATTTCATATTATGATTAAAGAACAAAAAGAAAGTTCTTCCCTGTTTTCAATTGAGATTTCAAATATTGAACCCAACTTAGATGATTCAGATTTCATCTATAGGATTAAATTGTTATGGTATACTTTCAGATATGGATCATAAAAAGTAAAAACTATACTAGAGCTCATCAATCAGATCTCTTTTAACAGAAATTCGGATTTTAAATTTCTTTCAAGATAATTTCCCTTTCCAAAATTTTATATTAGTAATTTTCAGATATTCACTGCCAGTTTTTTAGAATCTTCGTTGATTAAAGATCTGATTCGTAACTGAGCACTTGTAACCACGTAGAGGGGCAAAGCAGTCAGAATCAAAGGCTAGCAATATATAGAGACACAACATGAAACTTCAACGTTTTTCCAACTTGGCATCAAGCCATAAAATGAACTAACTGAGCTAGAACTTCACTAGAATCAAGGAAACATTGACAAGTAGTCAGGCGGGACAAATATTCCAAACATCCTCCAGTTGATTTTAAAAAATATACTTAAGAGATCTGCTACAAAACTTATAATATATAGCACAAATTTACAGAGATTTGAAGCTTCAGTAGTCCATCATAGTTGACATGTTGTGTATTGCAGCTTTTGTGTCAAAATTCATAGAAGGTGAATAAAATGAATTAGAATTTGCAATCCCCACAACAACCAAAAAAGGAGAAAGGCCCGCAAAATTAAAACAAAGTTAAAACCTAAACTTGGAGAAAGAGAGATTCCAAAAAATTTAGAGTTATTATCCAGAAAAATTATCTCTCTGAACAATTACAAACCATGGAAGCTTGAAGTTTTTAAAGATTTATCGTACCATTAAATATTATATGTAAAGGTGGTATCCCGAAAATTCGTATTGACAATGTTGATTTCTTCAAAACTATAACATTGAATTTAAAAAGAAAAGCTTAAAAAAAAAAAAGTAAACTCACAACAACTCCTCTAATTAAAAAACCAAAATCAGCATATCACAAAATCTCCTCTAATCTCAAAGCTTAGCTTACAACTTTTCAACAAAGCTGCTCTAATTTTCGAAATTTCAGAAGCTTAGTCACATTAACTTTCAAGCAAACTTGTTTTAAAACTTGCATTCCCTTTCAAGCCAATTTTCTTGAACCTCTATGTCCAGTATATTCTCATCTAATATAAGTAAAAACAATGATCCGCAATTCAAAACAAATCTCCATACCTCGCACGCCATTATTCAACATTCGCCCGGATAAATTCCCGTTTTCATTCTCTCCTTCCCCATTGCACATTGTCCAAAACCCCGTCTCCGACATACAATACAAGTTTTGAAGAAAAACAAATAAATCAAGCAAAAACCCTTAAAAACAGGTCCAAAAACCTTCAATTTTTATTCTTAAAGAAACGACTGCAGGCGCCGAATCCGTGACAACGAAAATCAAAAGCCGAATTCGTCAAATCCTTTGCAGGAGCAGAACAAGGTTCGAAGGAAAACCCTCGAAAAAAATTTAGAAAACCCTCGGAAAAAATTTAAGGGATCCGCTATATCGATAATTGTGAGAGAGGATGACGTGACGTCTCAGTTAAGGATGAGTTCGACGACAAAGTCTGGCGAGTCGGCATAAAATATTTTTATTTTTATTTTTAGCTGCTTTTTTTAAATTTGGGCTTGTGACGGTCCTTATTCAGGAAAATGTAGATAGGTACCTATCCAAGTTTTTTTGTTTTTATTTATTTTTTATTTTTTTGGTACACGTCAATAGGGATAATTATCGAATGAAATGCGAGAATTTTTCAGTTTGAGAAAAATATTGGAGGTTTAAATTTCTTTTGTATTGGTACAAGGTTATTTGGTACATTTAATAATATATTTATGGACATGTAATAATAACAAGACATTAATGGAAGTCTTTTAAAATCCAAATTGATACATTTATCTTCCAACGAATTAGAAGTTAAAATTTTCAAGTTTAAATTAAATATGTTTCATTTCAAATGTAAACATGTGAGTTTTTTATAAATATGTTTCATTTCAAATGTAAACATGTGAGTTTTGTAAGGCAGGGTCTCTGTTGAAGACAATCTGTGAAGGACAGTTGAAGAAATCTCGCATTTTCGCAGTTTAGAACTGGGACCCGCTACTACATGTTGCAAAATGAAAGAAGACAAAACATTAACTAGAACTTGCACCTAAAGGAGGTTCAAAGATTATGCCAACAGAAAACTATATTTATGTTGATATGTTAGAGAGTATGTGTTTGTGCATAGATGCGTTGCAAATTTTAGTTGCATGTGACTAGATTAAATAATCAATAATAAGTGCTAAATAATGGAATGAAATAAACTTAGAGAATTCTAGATTTTTTTCCTTAAAGAAATTAAGTATTATCTAATTATGAAATATTTGCATAGAGATTTAAATCAAAAAGCAATATAAATGAAAAAGAAAGTTGTCATCAAATTGACCAAAAATACTGCAAAGAGAAATAGAATGTTCCCATCCAATTGTCAAATCAATATTTATCTGGCTTCTATGTGATAAGTGAGATTTTGGAGGCTTTTACCATTAAACAACAGCTGGTTTACCATTAAATGGTAGCTAAAACTTGTTTTTCAATGACTCAATAGTGGTTTGCAGGCATGAGACTTGTTTCAGGCTCAAATCGCACACTATTTGTAGCCTATCGGCTAATTGTAATTTGCTAAATAATGATCATTAAACAGTGATTAAAATCAATGATCAAGGCCAATAGTGGCATGGTGTGATGGTTAAGTTGTGTTGTTATTCTTTCCATTAAGGTTCAAACCCCATTGGGGTGTAATTATTGAGAATTTATATTACGGATGAGGTCCCCCATTGGTGACCTCACTGATTCATAGCCCTGGGCCAAAAGCGTTTACCCCTCAAAAAAATCAATGATCAAGAATTCAAATAATATTAAATGATATGAAATAGTTTTTTTTTGTATTAAATATAGTTCATGAAACATTGTACATTATACCTCCATCGTTATGTCATGAGGCCTTATTTTGAAACAGTATAGCGGCTGTTTTTTATAGCCTTTTATATCAAGTTTCTGAAAATCACAATATTACATTATATGCTTTTCTTCCCTGATTTGCTGCTGTTATATTTCCTTAGAATTTAACAGTTCCTCCTTATATGGTGTGCTATCTTAATTGCTGCTGTTATATGTTTTCCTTCCATGATTTGCTTATGTTGAACGGTCAAGGCTTGATGTTGACTGCCTCAATTATGTTTCTTTCCCTCATTTTCTGTTTTGGTTGCTTAGCTAATTTGCCCTTTGAGAATCCGAGTGTCCAAAGGAGTGTCCACCCTGCAAGGATTTCTGCTGCCAACATCTCGTACCTGGAGAAGGCTTCCTCTAATTCCATGTTTTCGTTTGTGAACAGCTTGGGTGCTCTGATTTCTTGGATCTCCTTTCCAGCTTTAGACTTCACATTGAACTCTTTCTGAAAAGCATCCATTGCAGCCATAAAGGTGTCTAGAGTGGGCTGTCCAAATTGCCAATTATGCTCATATTTTAGTTCCTTTTCCTTGATCAGTACCACCAATTTGCCTTCCGAGACCTTTACAGTCTTGATAACCTTCCATTGCCACAGAAGGTTTTGGTGCCTTGCATGAGGTCCACAATCATGCAATGGCCCCTGCATCCAATCTTTCAACCACTGTGCTGCCACTCTCCATGCTGTTTCTGCCACATATAACTGCTCAGATCTATAGGACAGGAACATTGATTTGTCCACTAAGTCTGCTTCCCCCAGCTCCCTCATCCACAACGGCATCATTAAATACCTTTTGAAACCCTCTTAAAGTTTTGAGAAACAACCCTGAATCAGCATAATCATAGCTCCAGTTATGAGCTCTTTTCACTTCCGTTTTGCAAACCACCTCATCCGTTAACAGTCTCCTGAATTTAGCCATGTTAGCTTCCAACACCATAGTAACCTGCATAGCCACATTGAAAAAAATGAGTCATTTATTGGACTCAGTAAGCCCTCTAGCACTTCCTTGGAATTTTTCCTCATTCCTAGCCCTCCAAATGAACCAAAGGATCTCAGTAGTGAGACAATGCCAGAAAGCATTTGCTTCTTTATTTAGCTTTTTATCACAAAACATAATATCACAGTATCTAATATTACCGTTGCTATTCCAAATTAACAAATGATTACAGAAAATATTCCAGACCTCTTTTGCATAGAAACAGTTAAAGAAAATGTGTATTATATTTTCAGGAAACCTGCAGATAGTGCAAATATCAACATCATTATGATTATGCTTAAAAGGAAGCTTGTGCAGCAGTAATTGCCATCTGAAACAGGCTTTTTTTGGCTCCTCTAAATTCTGCCAAATTGTTGTGAGAGTTTTCCTCCACCTGCAATCTGCAAGTCTCACATCCCAACAAAGATTAACATGCTCAAGAATAGACTCTTGCTTGGTAAGTTCTTTATATAAATTTTTGGCCTTAATATCACATAAAGGAGAACCATCAAACCAAACAATATCCTCATTAAAGTCACAACTATCCTTTACATTGTTAGAAACAGAAATATCTTTGCAAGCATCAACAAGAGTGTTATAAGTTCTATTGTTAGGGTTGTCTAACTTAAACTCCTCAACCAACTTGTTCATAGACTTTAACCGACCCTTATCAAGGATGTCATGGAAAGTCAGAATGCCAGAATCCCACCACTTTTTAGCCGAACATCCCTGCAGCAAGGCCAGGGGCTTATTACGGTGCTCTAGGTTCCACCATAAGGAGGAATACTCATGAAACACATTCCCATTACGAAGGTCAACATTGCCATTTTTGAAGGAGAGCTTGTGCTTAATCATTTCCCAAGCCTTCCGCAGGCTATTAAAGACAGGAGAACCTGTAGGTGACATGGGATGCTTGTTAAGAAGGATGTCACAAAGAGGCAGATTCTTCCAAGCCTTAGCCTTCTTAGGCAAAGCTTTACTGATATTCCATCTAATCAGAACCTTCCATGGTTCCTTACCTTCCATAGCGTGGGCAATCCATTTAATAGCAAGCGTGATGCCCCGGATTCTTAAATCCTTGAGACCCAGACCACCATCCATCTTCCCCATACAACACCAATCCCACTTAACCAGATGCTTCTTCTTCTGACCTTTACCATCAGACCACAGAAAAGCCCTGATCCTCTTTTGGATTTCGTTGATTTGATAACTGTTAAAGAACCAGACCGAAGCAAAATAAATGCTATAAGAAGAAAGAATTTTTTGACAAATTTGGAACCTACCAGCAAAGGACAGAACTACCAAGCTTCTTATCAATTTTACCACTAATCCACTCCCACATCTCCTTTAAATTAGGACTGATGGAAAAAGGGATACCCAGATATCTTACCAGCTTATTGGGTCCTCCCCACTGGAAATTAAACTTTTGCAGCCAATTGGGTGGATTTTCCTTCCACCCAAGAAAACTGGACTTAGGAAAAGAAACTCTAGCTCCAGAAGCCTGACAGAATAACTGTAGCTTCTCCATTAGCCTATCAAGGTTTCTTTCCTCCATTTCAATAAAGATTGCAGTATCATCTGTAAACTGGATATTGATTAACTCAGACTGATCCGGGAGGCAAATCCCTCTTACTTGGGGAGAGATAGTCTGATCTCTGAGTAAATAGTGAAGAGCATCCGAAGCAATAACAAAAAGAGAGGGTGCAAGGGGGCACCCTTGTCTTATGGATCGACCAAGAGAGATTTCCTTTGATAAGTCTCCGTTAACATCACCCTGAGCCACCGCGTCCTTCAGCAAAATATTCACAGCTTTGCAGAAAGTCAGGGAACTCGAAAGCTTCCAACATGGTTCTCAGGAAAGCCCATTCAATTCTGTCATAGGCTTTTTCAAAGTCTAAAAGCAACATTGTTGAGTTTTGATTAGAGTTCCTTGACCAGTTCATGGCCTCCCAGCTTGTAATCAGATTCTCTAAAATGTATCTTCCTTTAATGAACCCAGTCTGGGTACTATTAATGAAACTTGGGAGGATATCCACCAACCTAAGAGCAAGAATTTTGGCAAGAATTTTGTAAGAAACATTCAACAGGGTTATGGGCCTCCAGTTTTTAACCAATGTCTTGTCACCCCCTTTAGGAAGGAGCTTAATAATACCCTTATTGATACATCTCCCCAAAGAACCTTTATCCAAAGCCTCTTGATAGACTTGTAACAAATCCTCACTTACCCAGTCACTGAAGGTCTTGTAAAATTCAATTGGAAACCCATCACAGCCTGGGGACTTATCATTTTGCATAGATTGAATAGCCTTCTGCACTTCATCTTTGGTGATAGCAGCATTCAATCTAGCAGCTTGGGTAATACTTATTTTTTTGGGGATAATTCTTCTTATGCATTCTCTAGCCCTCCTGTTACATTCCTGAAAATCTTCTGAGGTAAAGAGAATTTGATAAAAAGCATGGAAAGCAACAAGAATATCTTCCTGAGAACTCAAGAGCCTACCATCCTCCCAAATTTTCCCAATCTACTCTTTCCAAGATTTCTCTTTTATGTAATTGAAAAAGAATTTGGACCCTTTATCTCCCTGGTGGATCCAGTTCAGCTTGGCTCTGACCTTAAGGCCTTTGGACTTGTAGGTTTGAATCTTCCTAAGATCATTTTTAGTTCTAGCCAGATCTTCACTTAAATAAGGATTTGAGGGATCCTCTTGCATCCTAGCCTCGGCCATGAAAAGAGCCTTCTGGAGTTCATGCTCTTCTTTCCTTCTGTCCATGGCCTTCTTTTTTCCAATCGTTTGAAGAAGTTTCTGCCAGGCATCCACATTTTGGTTCCACCTATTAATGGCACTGTCTTCTTTCAAAATCCACTTATTTAATTCCCTAATGGACCGGATGCCATCTCTGCAATCCTCATCTTCAAGAAGCTGAGTATTTAAGATGAAGTTAGGCTTCTTGGGAGTTACCAGCCCACTATCTTGGGTCAAGGAGACTGTTGCTTTGATGGGATGATGGTCCGAGAGGGTGTAAGGGTGAACACACACATTCTACCCAGAATTATTAGGGAGAAAGTTAACGACATTTTTACTTGCATAAAACCTATCCAGCTGAGAGTAGATCCTGTTATTCCCTTGTTGAGCATTGCACCAAGTAAACCAGATGCCTTTGAACTCTCTCTTTTTGTTTTCCAGAGGATCAAAAAGCCCAAACTTGTTTTTAAACCTCTGCCAGAAATGCCTTTCCGAGCCTTTCCAGGCAGCATTAATTCCCCCCCACTTATCTTCCATTTGCTCCACCATATTGAAGTCCCCCCCCAGAATCCAGGGCCCTTTAGGCAAATGCGACTCCATCCATTGCCACAGTTGGATTCTCTCTCTATGGTCATTAGGAGCATAAACTGCTCCAACCCCCATTCTCGCACCCTCTTTTTCCAAGACAATCCAAACCACCCTGTTACAGGGTGAGATGCCACTACCCACCATGAACTGCTTCCATTTACTAGCAAGGAGAATAGTCACACCTCCTTTCCCCCTCTCATGCAGGGTGGAGAAATGGTAAGAGTCTTTCCATATGAATCTCATATTAACCTCCAAAGCGAACCCCACAACTTTCGTCTCTTGCAAAAGGACAATATCTTTTTTAGGCTCCATATTTAAGAACCTTCTCACAATATATTTTCTATCGGGGGACTCCAGACCCCGAATGTTCCACGATATAATATTAAGATTCATGTTCACCTGCTATAGGGGTGTCCTCTTGGAAGTTTTTGAACTGCTCAAAACATTTAGGAAGTTTTTCCTCAACCTCCGTCCTCTTGGCCATAGGAGATTGAATAACAAGACTAGTCTTCTTTCTTTTATTTTTGGTCTGCTGGCTGTTGGAGATTCCGGAGGCTGGGGCATCATATTTCCTTGGTCTCCCAGGCCCCTTTTTAGGTTTGGATCATATCATAGACCTCCCCTTTCTGTTATCCTCCTCAACATCATCCCCGAAGTCACTTGTGGCCTCACCCGCTATGGGTGGCATGGGGTTGGATACAGAAAGTAAACCACCAGGGACGGGCTCTGAATTGTCATGATGTCTATGAACAAGTTGGTTGGAATCCGGTTGGACAACCTTAGCACTAGAATCAAACAACTCATTAGAAATACCTCCATTTAGATGATCCTCAACCTTAAGGCTATTGCACAAAGTGCCACCCGTTTCAGATTGCAGCTCTGATGCTATCCCCATAATCGAGGATTTGGAGGAATCACTCCCAGCAATAGACCAAGCTTGGGGATCACCTGAATGGTGCATTTCTAATTCAATTGTCCTCTCATCTCTATTGATTTGTTTTAGGTTATTCTGTTCAGGTTTGTACTTAGGCGGACCACATTTATTTAGCAGATTTTCCTCAATTCTTTCTCGAATTTTCCGCATAACAAGTTGCTGAGCATTAAGTTTTTCAATTTGTTCCTTGCTCCAATTAATTGAAGAAGCAGAATTTGTGATGGTTTTGGGTCCAACATCAAGGTCAGTTTTCTCATTGTTATCTATCTCCTCCTCCTCGACAAGGGCATCAAACGAATTCTTGGTTGGGAGCAAATTCTGAATAGGGAAGGGCTTCCCCAGGGTTTGAACACCCTGATTCACCAAACTCGGGGGGTTTAGATCCACCACAGGACCACAATCCTGCCGGGGACGAGATAACTCCTTAATAGAGTCGGGACCTACCGGGTGGGCTCCACCAGCACCCCCCATGGAATTCACCATGTCGGCACCAGCATTCTGGTTCTCCTTAGCCCCCTTAGATGGTCTACCTGTCTCCCGATTATCTTTTCTTTTAATTAGAGGATAGTTCTTACGAATATGGCCTTCATGGCGACATAAGTAACAGGCGTTAATACTGCCCAAAATTTCAAGAGGGCAACTAACAGTTTTTCCATCATCTTCAATGAGGAGCCCGGGAGGGAATTCAATCCCGGGTATCAGAGAAACGAGAGCCCTAGCATCTAGGTTCGGCAGTGAGGCCTTCGCTTCGTCCATTATGAGCACATTACCAAACGGCGCCAGAATGGACGGGACAAGTTTCCAAAATTCCGGGGGCACATTCTTCACAACGACCCACCGCGGGCAGGAGAGAGCAAGCACTTCCTCCGCAATGGCAACAGGGTTCCAAGCCAGCGCTTGAAACACGCAGCCACCAACATTCCAGAACGATCTAGCAACGGCTTTGCCCTGCATCTCATGGTTTCTAAAGAAAATAACGAATAATCCCTTTTGCAGTAATCTACAGTAATTTATTTGAATTTTGAATTTAGAAAGCCATATGCCAGAAAACCAAGAATCCAAATATTTCCTAGAAGGGAGTTTATTGCTATCAGTAGCAGCAAAGAAAATAGCAATCTCTTTAATCCTAGACTTCTCATTTCTGATGACCTCTCTCATTTCAGGGTTAGGCTTGAGCAAAACAAAACTAGAAGTGCAAGAAGGCTTACCTTGATCTCCAGAAATGCCATCAGTACCCACCACTGGCTGTTGATCTGAAACAGAAAATTGCGCGCCGATTGGAATAACCGTTTCCTTGCCCGCAACTGCATCTTTAAAGCTTTTACCACTTGTTGCGCCCTCACCGCTCACAGGGGGTACGGGTATGGCCTTATCTTCCGCCATAAAAGCCCCCAGGGGGGCTGAGCCATAAGGATCCCTCAGAGCCGAGACGCCACGGCACGCAACTAGGAAAACACAATACAAGGCCAAAGAAAGAGAAACATGGTAACCGAAATAAAAAGAGAATGAAAACATAAAACCGCAAAAAGGGCACTCAACCCAAATTACGGCCTGAGCCACGTTGACACACCTCCGTGGGGGAGAGCCCTGTCTCCCCCACACGCCCCTTCTCCAGGTCTCAGGCCCACCGACCGAGGCGCCACTCCTCAGCGTCCAAATTATTCCCTATCACCGCGTATATTCAGATCCTAAAAATTATATATTTTGAGAATGTCGATATGAAATAGTTTGATTGGATATCATTATTAATTATATTTAATAATTATTAATTAATAATTTAAATATTATTTAATTAATTAATATATAATATATTTTGTTATAAGTTAAATAATATATTATTTATTAATGATAATTATTAAATATATAACATAATAATATTATAGATCAATATATAAAAGTATTAATATTAATATTTTAAAATATTAATATGTAATGTGTCAAAATAATTCTTAAATATTACATAATATATTTAATAATTATTAAATATTGTTTTCCCATGTATGGGACTCGTCAGGCTTATTAGACCTTAAACTCAAGAATAGATATTAAGTGCCATCCACTAAATGAGGGTTGGGTTAAAGTGAACTTCAATGGTGTTGCCTAGGGTAACCCCAACCCGATAAGAGCAGGGTGCATCATTAGGGATCATGAAGGGAATGCTCTAGTAGAAGTGGCCAAGATTTTAAGGGGGGGCACTAATAATGAAGCAAAAATGCAAGTTGCATAGATTGGGATTAACCTTTGCAAACAAATGGGCTTTAAGAAAATACATATAGAAGGGGACTCGATGATAACAATCAACGCAATTAGCAGGGAAGCAACACCAGATTAGAAAATCAGAAAACTTCTCACCCGCATTTTGGGAGAGATTATCCATTTTGAATATTATAAGGTGATACATATATTATGAGGGCAATGGGGAGGCAAAAAATCTTTCAAAATCTACAATCAATTGTAATAATGGGCAAGTTGGTGGCAGGACGATGATGGAGGTGTAGAAGCACGTGTGGAGGATGATCTTGGGACTCTGCAGGTTGAGGAGCATTAATGTAGATGTCAAGGAGGCCTTTTGTGATAGGGTGTGAACGATGATGGATGGTGTTTAAAACAAATTCATTGCATCTTTTCTTCGCATTAACATCTGAGATGGAATAAACGATAAGCTTGGGATCGAAGGAGAGGCAAATGGCATTTAGGGGGTGGTAACGGATTATCGCCTCAAAAAGGTATTCAATGCAAATGAGGCAGAGATCTTAGAGGTGATAAAAAGGATTTTTGGGGTGAGGGTCCTCTTGTTAACCTATCGCTACCATGTCAACATAGACTTGGCCTCTATTTTCATGGCCTTGTTGTTGCATGCAAGAGATTAAGGAGTCGGTGAGATTTTTGATGTGCCAACTAGTAAAGGTTTGCTAGCAGGAAGCGATGGAGTATTACCTAGAATTGGTGGTGATCAGTCGGGGCCTCAAACCCATGGGGTGGGGTATGGTCGAAGCTAACCCTCTAACCCTCTGATATAATTGTTGAAAATGAAGGTAATATTGTAGCTTAAAACCTGTAAAACTATGAGACCATAGATTTAATTAAGTGTTCTTTGTTACAATTCTTTGTGTATGATTATCTATTTAGATCAATTTTACCAATTGTAGAAAGAGACAAGATAGAAGTGACACAGCATATACGTGGAGAAACCCTTTCGGGAAAAAACTCCACTGGAATCAATAGTGCTTGTATTATTTATCCTTTGAACAAGATTACAATAATATTGTATCAATCCTTGATTGACATGTCTCCTTACCTTCAACAATCCTTCTTCACAACCTGCACAAAACTCTCATGAAACTCTCTTCAACTTGCTGCAATTAATAGACAATTAATGATTATGTAAACTCATAAGAGTTGTCAAATACAAGAGCATAAAGCTCCTCTAAAAAATCTATGCCTAGATTGTGCAAGTAGAGTTCCACCTTGTAATATGTGATCAAACCAAAGTCTTCCTCAATTTAGGCGCCCTAAATTGAACACTTAATTAAACTCTAGTCAAGAAAATATCTTGCAAGCATCACCTCAAAGTTAGCGCCCAAGAATGGGCCCACTTAACTCAGCCTTGTAAATGTCTTCTCATGCAAAAGGTGTTAACTCAAAGATGCCAACTTGGGCACCCAAGGTGGGTCCAAGTCAATCTTAGTCAACTGAAACATATCTCTCCATCAACTCATGTAAACATTATGCATGATTGATCACCCCCACTTTACTGAATGTATCCACCTGTTATCTATCATGCAACTGAAATCATTAGTCATGAAACTCAAGTCAACTAGCATTCAACTCAAACTAACTACATGCAACTGAAGATAATTGAACCGTAACTAAACTAAACTGAACTGAATTTAACTAAACTAAACTCCACTCATGTAAATATCAATCCCTAATTTGTAGGATCTTTACATGCATTACTGAGATGTTATCAATCCTCCAAATAGTCAACTTAAGCAAGGTGGGTTCCACCTTCCATGTGGGCGCCCCATGTACTCCTATTTTGTAGGAGCTCTTCTTGGACGTCCCCACATGTTCCTATCATTTAGGAATAATTACAAATGTAAATTTACATGTTCATTTCATTTGAATTTAATCTCTTTATAATCCTAGTGTTGGGGAACACTTTCCAAGGACTTAGGAGATACATGAAATATGTTTAGGATTTCAATTAAATGGCATCCTATTCCCAACATTCTCCCACTTGACATTATACATTGCAATTATTCTAAACAAGGAATCATTATTATAAATCAAGTACAGGACTCAAGGCCAATGGCCTTCCTACACCAAGAGAACTTATCTATAGGAACTGATTTCATAAGATAATTTGTAGCATTGATCAAAGTGTCAACTTTCTCAATCAATACCTTCCCACTCTCAACCATTTCTTGCACAAAGTACTGAACATCAACATGCTTAGTACGAGCATGATACATAGGATTTTTGGCTAAACAAATAGCACTCCGACTATCACATTCAAGTCTAATTTGCTTGCAATTAAAACCAATACCTTTCCCAAGTCTCTGTAACCAAACTACCTCTTTAGAGGCATGTGTTTCAGCCATGTACTCTACTTTTGTGGTGGACAAAGCAATCGTGGGCTACCTCTTACTCATCCAACTAACTACAACTCCAAACAAAGTAAACACATAGCCACTTGTCGACCTCCAATTGTCCAAGTCTCCTGCCCAATTTGAATCAACAAAACCCTGTATGTCCAATGATATGTGCATAATATCAATATCATTAGCACCATGATAAACCAAACAGTAATTAGAAGTACCTCATAAATATCTAAACACCCTCTTAACATAAGTCTAATGTTCTTTACTAGGGTTAGACATAAACCTACTTAGAACTCCCACTGCTTGGGCTATATATGGTCTTCTATAAACCATTGCATACATCAAACTACCAATTGCACTAGCATATGGAATTTTAGATATCTCCTCATAATCAAAATCAGATTTAGGACTCATGTCTATACTTAACTTCGTGCCAACCGGTAAAAGAATATTAATTGGTTTACTATCCTGCATGTTAAACCGTTTCAAAATAGTATCAACATAGTTGCTTTGAATTAAGAAAAGCTTTATGTTATCTCTATATTTGTTGATCTTCATACCAAGGATATATTTTGTAGCCCCTAGATCTTTCATCTCAAATGTGTTAGAGAGTTGTGCTTTCAATTCTTTGATCGTTACCTTGTTGTTACCAATAAACATGTCATCAACATACAAGATAATAATTAAAAGCTAATCATCAATACATTTTATGTAAACACAATGATCTTCCTCACTCCTAACATAACCATTTTTTAATGCAAAAGCATGAAACTTCTGGTACCACATTCTAGGTGATTGTTTCAATCCATATAAAGATTTCTTTAACCTGCAAACCAATTCTTCTTTTCCTTTTACAACAAAACCATTAGGTTGCCTCATATAAATCTCCTTATCAAGATCCCCATGTAAGAAAGTGGTTTTCACATCCATTTTCTCTATCCCAAAATCATAAGCACCAGCAATAGATAAAAAGAATCTAATAGAAGTTAATTTAGCAACAGGAGAGAAGATTTCATTAAAGTCAACTCCCTCTCTTTGGGAGTAGCCCTTGGCTACTAATCTAGCCTTGTACCTTTCAATATTACCATCTACTCCAATTTTCCTTTTATAGATCCATGTACAACCAATAGCTTTTATTCCTTTGGGAAAACTCTCAAGATCCCATGTGTCACAAGTATCCAATGAAACCATTTCCTCATGCATAGCTTGTGACCAAAGCTTGTTCTCATCTGAAGACAAAGCTTCCTTGTAAGATCTAGGTTCATCATTAGTACTCATCAAAGCAAATATACAACAAAAATCAGGTGGGCTATACCTATCAATGGGATTTTGTTGTCTTGTAGATCTTCTCAAAGGAGGTTCTTCTTGTTCCTCGATATGCTCATCATGAGCATCTATCTCAGAAGAAATTTATGAACTCTCCTCATCCAATCCATCCAATTGTTCTTTAACATGTGCATCTTCATGCTTCTCAGTATTTATCTCAGAATGCATTGTTCGAGAAGTATCCTTCTCCTTTGGTTGTTCTTCCCCTGAATAAGGTATAAATTCCCTAAAAATCACATCTCTAGATAAAGTAATTTTTTGGGTTAGAGGATTCCAAAGCTTGTAACCTTTTAAATTTTTACCATAACCTATGAATATGCATTTATGTGCTTTTGGATCCAACTTAGACCGATTTTCTTTAAGAACATGAAAAAAAGCCTCACAACCAAAGATCCTTAAATGTGCAACACTAGGTTTCCTACCTAACCACATTTCATAAGGGGTTTTATCTTCAATAGATGAAATAGCAGATCTATTGATTAAATAACAAGTACTTACAACCTCGACACAAAGGCACCGATCTAGCTTAGCACTACTTAACATACTCCTAGCTCTTTCCATTAAGGTTCGGTTCATCCTTTCTGCTACTCCATTTTGTTGAGGTGTATATGGAGTAGTTTTTTGTCTCACAATTCCTGCATGCTTACAATAATCATCAAATTCCTTAGAACAATATTCACCACCATTATCTGATCTCAACACTTTTATCTTATGATCTAATTGCTTCTCAACCAAAGCCTTCAAATCTTTAAACTTATTAAACACATCATATTTGTTATGCATAAAATAGATCCAAGTGTATCTTGAGACATCATCGATAAATGTGACATAATATCTAGATTTTTCAATAGAGTCAATATCCATAGGACCCATAACATCCAAATGAATAATCTCTAATAATATTTTAGCTTTATTTGTTCCATTAGGAAATGAAGATCTAGATTGCTTTCCAAACACACAATGCTCATAAAAATGATTTTTGCCAATATTATAATCAGGAATATTGTCAACCAATTTCTTATTAAGAATGGTCCTAAGACCTTTTTCACCAATGTAGCCCAATCTTTGGTGCCACGACATACATGTATTTTCAACTTCAGTTACATTGGCTGATTTATTCAAATTGGAGGTATTAAGCTTAAACAAAGTCCCAATTCAAGATCTTTTAGCAACCACCATATTCCCTTTCACTAATCTGCAACCACCTTTGTCAAATGTCACATCCATTCCAGAATAATTGAAATTAGATACAAAAAGTAGATTTCTAGCAAGTCCTAGAATATGTAAAACATCATTAAGGATTTTAACCCTACCATCACTAAAACACAACTTTACCTCTCCTTTTCCCACAACCTTTGTTGTGTTATTATCTCCAAATAAGACATTTCCTCCATCATATGTAGTATTCTTAGTGAACCACTCCTTGTTAGGAGTCATATGATAGGAGCAACTTGAATCAATAAGCCAAGAGTTATCACTAACAGTATTAGATGAAATGACCAATGCATCATTACTGTCATACGAGGATTTCTTCGTAGAAGCATCAGAACTCTTCTTCTTGTTCTTACAATCCTTATTTACATGTCCAGATTTCCCACAATTCCAACACTTTACCTTACTCTTACCAAGGGTTTTAGACCATCCTTTGGACTTACCCTTTCCTTTCTTGTCTCCCTTAAGTTCCTTTTCCTTAGTCCTACCTCTTACAAACAAGGCATCTTGGGATCTTGTTTTAGACTTCCTCCTCATCTCCTCTGATAGGAGAGTAGGAATTATATTATCCATCTTGCACCACTACCACTGATAGCGACAATTAGATTTTTCCAAGACTCTGGTAAAGAACAAAGTAACAAAATGCATTTATCTTCATCTTCTAGCTTTGCATCTACAAATGTTAACTAACTTAGAATCAAATTAAAAGCGTTTAAATGATGTGCAACAAAATTGCCATCTTTCATCTTTAAAGAATACAATTGTCTTTTCAAATACAACTTATTAGTAAGACTTTTGGTTTGATAGATATCACTATCCTCTTCCATAATTTATATGCAATAGTTTCAACTAAAACATTCAAGAGAACAACATTATCAAGACATAATCTTATGGTTCCTCTTGCCTTCTTATCAAGCTTAGCCCAATCCTCATCTGACATCGTTGTAGATGGCTTTGTCTCATTACAAACAGCTAACCACTTATCTCTCTCTTCAAGGAGATCCTCCATTTTTAGTTTCCACATCTCATAACTAGATCCATTGAATCTTTCATTATCTAGATGAGAAGTAGAACTCATTGTAACACACTTATTTTACAAATCTGCAATAGCACAATAGTAAAAGCTCCCACTACAGCCAAAAAACCTTCAAACTTTTAAGAGAAAGGCATCCCAAACTCTACCCAACCATTAGCTTTGATACCAAATGTTGAAAATCAAGGTGAAATTGTAGCTTAAAACTTGTAAAACTATGAGATTGTAGATTTAATTAAGTGTTCTTTGTTACAATTATTTGTGTGTGATTATCTGTTTAGATCAATTTTACCAGTTGTAGAAAGACATAAGATTGTAGAAGAATGAGACAGGAAGATAGAAGTGACACAACATATACGTGGAAAAACCCTTTCAGGAAAAAACTCCACCAGAATCAATAGTGCTTGTATTATTTAGCCGTTGAACTCTTACAATAATATTGTATCAATCCTTGATTGATATGCTTCCTTTCCTTCAACAATCCTTCTTCACAACCTGCACAAAACTCTCATGAAAATCTCTTCAACTTGCTGCAATTAATAGACAATTAACAAGAATGTAAACTCATAAGAGTTGTCAAATACAAGAGCATAAAGCTCCTCTCAAAAATATATTCCTAGATTGTGCAAGTAGAGTTCCACCTTGTAATCTATGATCAAACCAAAGCCTTCCTCAATTTAGGCACCCCAAACTGAACACTTAACTGAACTCTGGTCAAGAAAATATCTTGCAAGTATCACCTCAAAGTTGGTTCCCAAGAATGGGCCCACTTAACTGAGCCTTGTAAATATCTTCTCATGCAAAAGGTGTTAACTCAAAGATGCCAACTTGGGCGCCCAAGGTGGGTCCAAGTCAATCTTAGTCAACTGAAGCATATCTCTCCATCAATTCATGCAAACATTATGCATGATTGATCATCCCCACTCAACTGAATGTATCCACCTATTATTTTTCATGCAACTGAAGTCATTAGTCATGCAACTCAAGTCAACTAGCATTCAACTCAAACTAACTACATGCAACTGAAGATAACTGAACCATAATTGAACTGAACTAAACTAAACTAAACTAAAGTGAATTGAACTAAACTGAACTAAACTAAACTGATACTCATATTGAACTGAACTGAACTGTACTGAACTCCACTCATGTAAATATCAATCCCTAATTTGTAGGATCTTTACATGCATTACTGAAGTGTTATCGATCCTCCAAACAGTTAACTTAAGCAAGGTGGGTTCCACCTTCCATGTGGGCACCCCATGTGCTCCTATTTTGTAGGAGCTCTTATTGGACATCCCCACATGTTCCTATCATTTAGGAATAATTACAAATTTTAATTTACATGTTCATTTCATTCAAATTTAATCTCTTTCTAATCCTAGAGGTGGGGAACACTTTCCAAGGACTTAGGAGATACACAAAATATGTTTAGGATTGCAATTAAATGGCATCCTATTCCCAACAATAATGGCTTGTGGGTTCCCTTCCTTATATGGAGTATGAGCAAAGATGCAGATGCAAGGATAGTAGAGGTGATGGGGAATATTGCTCTGCTGGAGGAGCTCATTGGTTCCAATAGGGTGGAGGAGTCGGAGGTGATATTGGCTCTCCCATCAATACCCAACAAATAGATGACAACAAAGGAAGAGTTGGACAACTAAGGAGCCACAATGGAGAAGTACCATAGCATTATTGGCCAATGTTATGAAAGCTTTTTTATAAAATTTTGTAATAGTTCATAATGTTTTGAATCGGCCAATTATGTTTTGATGTAATTATGGGTTTAGCCCCCTTAATGTCATTTTAAAATATCAAAAAATAAATAAATATTATTTAACCAATAGTATATTATTAATAATATTAAATAAACATAGTTTAAATCATATTAATTATTATTAATAATTAATACATTAATTATTATTAATAATTAATACATTAATTATTAATAATATGTAATATTAATTATTAATCTATTTAAGGTAATAATTATTTAATATTATTTACCTAACAATATACTACCATTAATATTAAATAAATATAATTTAAACAATATTAATTATTGATCATAAATAATATATAATATAATTATATAATGATACATGTGTGAGGATCTAACAAATTGGAAAGTTCAAGTCCTCTCTCTGAAATGAGCATGCGATACAAAGAGAAGTCACCAATTTAAGTCGAAAAGCATAGAAACACGATGTTACACCCCAAATTTTGGATTTTAAATTTATTTTAACTTTCATATTAAAAACATATTTTTGACATTATTGGATGATTATATGTCATTTGATATTTTGATGGAATTACAATGCAATGCAATGTGTTTCAATTTTAATGATTATTATGTAACATTCCAATTGTTCACGCAAGTAAATTTCCTAAGTTTTCACTTTCAAGTAAATAAACTATCTTTCATAACCATTGATATAAAAAAATTATTTTCTAAAGGAGAACAAATGAGCATAAATGACATAACAAATTCCATTCATTGATTTCATTTTCAATATAATATTCCCCATAATACATTTTTTCTATCGATTGTATACAAAGTACATACATCGCTCAACTGAGCTTTAGAGCAATAGTTATAGATGGTTCAGGAATCTCCTTTCAAATCTTGGTCTCCAACTGAGGAGGAAAAGCATAGAACTCAAGCACTTTTCTGCCATCCACTAACTCAAATGCAATCCCCCACACATCTATCATCGGATATATGGCCATTCCCTTCCACGAAGATATTGGTGGAGTAACCTTGTAATGACAACTACTATGAGCTTAGTGTTGTGCCCTACATAACTAGAAGTTGTAGACACTACAATCCTGAACTAGCATGCATAAAAGGAACATGGTGAATTGATAGTGGAGCCAAAAGTAATAACACTACTTTGGCCAAAGTATTCTCACTCAGTACTTCAAGTGACAGTCATCCAATTCACATACACTACTTTAGCTCGACTTGAACTTAGGCCATTATAAACTATGCATAGGTAATTTCCTTCAGTAGGTAGTCATTAACCTCAAAAATAACCTATTCCCTTTTCCCAAAACACAATAGTATCTCTACCAATAATGCATAAGAAAAAGCATAAGTTACCCCCTATAATGGATATTCTAATCTTGGGTATAACATATGAGCTTTCTAAGTCTATAAATTAACTTAACAAGCTATTCCCATTTCATCAATCCTAGTATGTAATACTATAGACGATAATCAATCACTCCTTAATATGGAGTAAGTACAAACACTTAAAAGGAAATCATATCAATAATTCTTTTCCTTTCCTATAAGCAAATATATTATAACTCTATTTCAAGCAAACAAATGCAATTTCCAATTTAAACACACAAGGCAATCAATCTTTCAAATAAAAGATAAAACATGAAGAGAATAGAGTCTCATGCTTGTTAATCGCTTATTCCAATTGACTCACTGGCACTCAAGCTTGGCCTCCTCTTAAAATCATCTTAGCAAAAAATCCCTCTCAATTCTCTCACTGAAGTTTCCTCACAATAACTCTCAGCAAAATAAGAATCTCTCAATGAAAATGTAGCAAAATGGAGTAGTGTAATGATGCATAGTCTAAGAATTGTATCCAAATGAGGTGAGAATGCCTCATATTTATGCCCAAAAACCAACATCTACAAGCTATAAACAAGGCTTATGATATGACACTTCTCAACCTAATACCATCGACTCAGCTTAATAATAAAAAGGTGGTGGATTTCTATCTCAATACTCACTCAAACAAGACAGTAGATCAATTTAATGCTTGCCAACAACAATTTGACTAGTTCATAAAGCACATGCTTCAATCTAGTAATCGACTTACAAACTCAAAAGATTTCTAAAAGAAACATATAATTCATAATATGGCACCAACTATTCATCACATTTCCTATTTACAAGCTTGTTGTTAATACAGAGGAATAAGTCAAACTTTATTTGGTTGTGTTTCACATAGTCAACTTGGTCCAAGCCAAAGCATTTGACACATCTCAATGCATCGACCTCCTTCATTATAGTGTTACTTTATGTTTGACTCAACACAGTACATTATATAGTGTACAACACTTTGTTGAATAAACTTTCCACAATAGATTTAAACTTGTGTATTTCCATCGCTTATTATCAATAATGATATATGCAGTTTAATACTTAGCCTTGCACTATTATATGTAGCACTATATTCTCATTATATCAGTCATGGCATATATTCTATAAATTGGCCATTAGTAGATATAATATATATATATATATATATATATAACACCCATGAATAACATTTAACACTATTTATATATATGTATATATATTCAACTATATATTTATTTATATATATTCTTTGACAAAAAAGTTTGTCTAAATATTCCACTTGGTATTTGAATGAATAAGATCAAGTTAACATTTAAAAAACAATATTGTTTGTATATATATTTCTATATTC
>VDFB02174156.1:0-18134 GCA_007258455.2 Sequoia sempervirens
TTAGAAATTACAATATTAATATTATATTATCAAATAACATATATAATCATTATAGTTACTTCATTATATTTATTAAACAAAAACATTACATATAATATATGTTTAATCTTTATTTATGCAATTTAATTATATAAAATATATCTTATATCTATTATTATATATTATATATTACTATATAAAAACATAAAATAAATAAGTATAATATATTTTTTAATATATACTATTATTTAAAATTAATTTGTAAGAAATTTAACAATTTAACTATTTTTAGAGATAGAGGTATTATACCATCCACTTAAGTTAAAATTAAATTTTGAAGCTAAATTTGCTATTTAAATTAAATATATTTAGGGCTCTTAATGAGCACCTAGTGCATCTGAAACATATCATCTACCATAGAGTTGCTTGCAGCCAAATTCCTTGAAAGAAAATGAGATGTGTACCTTTATTTTCATCCTCCCCAACATTTGAGGGAAAACCACCTTGATTGATTGGTGTACTACTTATTAACCTTTTCCTTTACTTATTATCATCTTAGTTACCACCATGGGAGAGAAAGAGGGAGAGAGATGGTATTGATTGAACCCATAGTTTGTTGGAGCTCAGAGTTAGATTCTAAGATGGGTAGAATGACACATGTTATCCCATTATTTAGCTCCTTTTCTTTCATCAATATTGCTTGTATTCTCTCCTTCATTTCCAAAGTGGATGAAGAGATTTGTAACTTTGAAAAATTTATGATTTAAGGGGATCAAGTCCCTTTATAACATGGTGGGTTACCCACAAGCATCATACATGTGAATATATTTTAGCATTTTACTTTTGGAGACTCTCATCCTCACCTTATACTCATCATCACCATTTCCCCAAAAGTACATGTGCATGTTTCCTCTAAAGTTATATCATTTGAATTTTCTAGTGGGCTTAGTGGAATTTGAGAATAAATATTTTTCTTGCCAAATATTGTCACTATCATATTCTTGGGTAAAAGTACAAAGCTATGTCACACTTTTAGCCAACTTATCAACACAAGTGAATTTAAGTATTTCTAACTAAAAATATATTTTGGTCAAACATATGATCTTGTAAGATTCATTCTAGCTAAGTTAGATATATCCACAACTTTTCCAACTGAAATTGTTGGCTAAATGCGTATGTAGCACTACTTTGATGTCAATTTACCAAAAAATATATTTATTTATTTGAAAAAATTGTTGTTTTAACAACTTCTACTCATGTAAATAACATTTTTTTAAAATATAAATATACCCTTTTGTAGATCCGTAAGTCTAGTTTTCAAATAATATATTTTTACTTTTATTTTTACTAAAAGTAGGTTATCAACACAAAATATTAGACTGATTAAATGAAAACTTATTAAAAAAAATAGAAAAAAATATGATGCACTAGATAAAAGAATCTATATTAAGAGGGTATAATTTTCTTTCCATTTTAGATAAATAGACAATATGAAAGTTGAATGGAAACAACTACATTTTAATAAGTGCACATTTTACTATTTATTTAAAAATATATATTTACCAAAATTGGAAAAAAAAAATCCATGCATTAAAGTTTCAAGTTATAAATACACACAAAAAAATTGATGGATAAAAAATAAAAATTACTATATAAAGGTTGATGTCCCATGAGACTTCACTTTTTAGCATTTTTTCAACAACTAAATTATAGAGTCAATTTATAATAAAAAATATTCAAATTTTTAATTTTTAATTTTTTTAAAATACAAACATAAAATATACTAAAAAAGACATATTTTATTAGTTTACATCATTTCAAAATTCAAAACTTATGTGTCACTTTTTAGTGATTCAAGTTTAAAAGTTGGATCAGTGTTGGTCATTTCCTTTAAAAAGTGTCACATAGCTTTGTGCTTTTACCCTCTTTCATATGTTGAAGCAAATTTTACTCAAAAACTGAATTCTCAAACTTAAACTTGCTAGTGAGATGTTAAAGCACCTAAACAAGTTATCACTCAAATTCTATCACCACAACCCTCTCATTAACACATTTTGGTGAACTATGGAGCTTCTCATTAAACTATAAGTTAAGAATTAGATGTATCAATCAACCCACTCATTGATCTCCCTTATTCTCAACTCACATATTCTCCTAAAAACTGTTTTCCATCCTAAAATTATCACTCACACCTAAAGTAAGCTTATCTATATTAATATTGTAAATTAGGGTGGAATTCAAAGAGGGCAAATACATTGATTAAAACTCACTAAAACTTTTTCCTAGCAAGTACATAAACCAAATAAGATGTAATATAGAACTTGCTAGAGTTACAAAGTGATAACAATGGTTGTGCAATAATACTGTTACCACTAAATTATTTGCCTTTCTCGATAAGACTGTTGTGATAATCCAAAACATCCAAGTTCTTAAGACCTTTTGTCCCCAAAATTCACGATTTCATAATATCACTAACAACCTCTTTAAAACTAGTCCTCATGTACAACTTCTTTAACAAGTATGTGTTGTGCTTATTAGTGAATTTTCCTTCAAAGAATCCATATTTTTATTGAGGTCCAAATTTAGTTTGTAATTTTCTTCATAAGTATTCATCTCTAGTATTGGCTTTGCCAGTAGTATTTGTAACTGATCCTCTAAAAAATCAAGACTAAGATGCACAATTGTGATCTTGTTGTAATGAAGATTTATCAAGAATTGAGGCATCATGGATCACAAGGAAAACTCAACACCATAAATTGACAGTAATGCCCCATTTTAAAGTTATACTAATGAGACCAAGCACTTTGTAGAAATTGCTTATAGATTTTGAATCCTTCTCATTTCCCCATTATTCATTTAAGTTGCAATTCCAAAAGAAAATTCATCCAACACCTTGTTCGTGCAAAGATAACATACCAGACACTTGAATAAACTAGTTTAAAATTGGACACAAATGATAATTGTCTTCCCTTTAATAATGTATCAAATCCAACCCCTACTAAAATGCAAGGCAATTTGTCATATTTTATAATAAATTGGTGTAAGAAGCTCAAAGAAAGAGAATAATTGGAGGAAGCCAACAAATTCATCTTTCTCATTTTGGATAGAAGCCATTTACAGTCATCCCCCATCAACAAAGATAACTTGATCAGTAATATATGAAACAACTAGCAGGCAAAGAAAATCTACAAGACGAAACTTCTTGAGGCTCGACCATATGTTTTAAGGAAGTGAATTAAGGATGTTTTCCACATATTCTTCATCTTTTAATAGCTACACAAAAATTAAAAAATTCAAGAAGTGGAAGAAAAAATCTATTAGGATTGGACAATAATGTGACCACTTTCAAGATATAACAAAAGATCTTGCAATGAAATCACACTTCATTGCAAATACAAGGAATGTGATATTCCATCTAATGAATATTCAAATTTGTAAATATAATTTCTTTTTTCACTAGAAGTCAAAATATTTACAAGGATGATGCTGGATTTGCATTAAAGCATTGTTATTTACATGGCAAATACTTTTACCACTTCAAATTTTCAATAATTTTTCCTTAGCTTAAAAATGTAGTACCTTATCTTCCATTTAACATAAGCTAAACATTCACTCTCTAGATCTTATTTGAAAACAAGTTCAACCTAGAAGAATATATTCCACAACCACTAGTATTTACATTGATAACCTAAAATATAATATTTAAAATGTTTTAGTTTGTATGTAAGTATTCTACTCTAGAGATAAAATTAATCAAATATGGGTTACAAACTAAGATATTGTAAGGTCCGTCCTTTCATACAATAGTTATAACTCTGTGTAGGTTGTTGCTAGATTCTATAATCAATAGTTAGCCAAGTTAAATTGATAAACTACACATGATTGATCTAGGATAGACCTTGCAATGCATGTCGTATCAATACTTCATTAAGGTGTTATAGGAGGGTAATGCTTTAAGGTGTTGCAATGAGGTTTTACTATCATAAGCTTGTACCTTATGACCTTATCATACATGGTGATAGTAAAGATTTGTAGGTTTTATCATAAGCCTTGTATTCTTGTTTCATAGCTTGGATGCTTATGATATCATTATATTATATGAGATAGTGTTAAAAGTGATGCGTGTGTTGTAGGTAAATATTAATTTAAAATAATTATGTTTGTTTATGGTTGTCTTTTCCTTGCTATTCATTTTTGATGAAAATGCATCATGAGGTCTCACACCGTCATGATGAGTAACATGATATAAAAATTGGGCATGTTGTCATAGTAAACATTTCTCGAAATTAATAAGTTTGTCCTTGTAGTGACTCTCTATGCCCCCTCGTGCTAATTTCTCTAGAAATATAAATTCATGTGTAAATTAAGTTACTAGTCATTGTTATTTTACTCCATGTAGGAATATGTATTTTGAAAATGACATACATAGTTACAATATTTTTTTTAAGAAAAAAAGGACAAGAAAATTATAGTAGGAATTGTATGTAATTTGTTACCCCTTCCAAGGAAGGAGAGGGCAATGGGCAAGGGAGAATATTAAATTAAATACTTGTATTATTTGAACATGATTAGTAAGTTAAATAAATGTGTTGAATTTAATAAACAAGGTTACAATTTTAAGTAATAAAATTTGTTAATGACTACCATTGAGTGGCAAATGGTTGTGTAATCAAACCAACATGATGAAGTTATTAGTGTGCCAATAGTATGGGCCAAAGATTGCCAAGGTATGTAACTCAATTATTTTCAAGATTAATAATTTAGTTTCAAATACTCATTTGTGTTATTCATATCATGAAGCATTAACAATGTAGAAGGTATAGGCCAAAGATTGCTGAGGTATACAACTTGATTATTTTCAAGATTAATAATGTAGTTTCAAATACTCATTTTGTGTTATTCATATCATGAAGCATTAACAATGTAGAAGGTATAAATCAAAGATTGATGAGGTATGTAACTTGATTATTTTCAAGATTAATAATGTAGTTTCAAATACTCATTTTGTTGTTCATATCATGAAAACATTAATAATGTTGGAGTGTACAGATATATATATATATATATATATATATAAATGGTCAATGGGAGGACAAAATGATCACCCAGACCCCAAATATCCCCACTTGACAATTGTGAAGTATTGTGTTTTGACATACAAACATGAGTATTGGTACCCTGAATGTGGTGTAGAAAAGTAACCCGTAGGCTACTTGGTGAGCCGTTTGAAAAAAGGTGGTTTGGTGGGGGTATGCTGGTTGATTGGTTTTGGGGGGAGAGCAATTTTAAAAAAGGTGGTTTGGGGCTTTGTTTTGGTGAGGATGCTGGTTGGTTGGTTTGTGGGGGGGAGCAATTTAAAAAAAGGTAGTTTGGGGCTTTGTTTTGTGGGGGGGTGCTGGTTGGCTGGTTGGTTTGGGGAGGGGGAGCAGAGGAGAAGAACGAGGGATCCCAACAGGTTTAATCTTTTTAGCATGCTCAGACTTTTGCTGAGAGGTAAGCCTTCTTCCATATTTTTACTTGAATGTCCGTAGGAAATTTGTTGTGATCTTATTAGAACTATGGTGAAACAGACCTAGTTTCTGAAAAGTGCTCAGATTAAAGGTCAATCTTATGTACCAGTGTCTCTTCCTCTAGAGTGTGAGTTTCATAAGGTTATACAACCATAAACATGGGTAGCAACTTTTGGGTAGGTGTTATGTTTCCTATGTTTTACCTGAACTGCTTGGGATTTTTGGGTGATCCGTTGGGAGCGGTGGTTGACTAGAGGTTCTGGTTGGGTGGGGAGATTTTTCTGTCACCATTGACTTGCTAAGCAGGTGCTGGTTCAATTGATTGTAACTCTTTTCCCTGCGAGATGTTGCTGATAGAATGGTAGCTGGAAACACCCGTGTGCAGCAGAATAAATTATGTCAGAATTTTTGTGTAAGTTATTTCAGAATTTTAGTGTATGAACCATATCATGACAGAGGAAAAGATGCATAAAAGATAGAATTTTCGTGTTTAAACCATATCATGACAAAGGAAAAGATGCATAAAAGATAAATACTGGGATTAATGTGAATACTGAAACTATCATTGTATTTTGTTTTGTTGAAAATTTAAACCAATATAAATACAGGCACATGTATGGAAAACTAAAGCAACACCATAAAGTTTTGGAAGTCTTTACTTTGGTACTTAGTTTTAGGTATGTGTCGAGTATATGCAGCTGATTTACCCTTCCTGTTATATGGGATTCTATTTAAATCTCATTCTTGAAATCTACCAAGTCCGTGTGTGTATAATCTGGCATTAGTCATTGTGCGAATAAGGGAGAGCTAATGAAACCCTTATGTCGAGAAAAAAAATAGAGAAGTGATAAAACTTTAGGATCTCGATTCAGGTAAAATAAAAATAAATAAAGGAGCATAATGTAGAGTGCTATAAACAGTGAATGAATATGGGTCCAAGGTTTTCTGAAGTTCTTATATGGCATAATAAAAAATAATAATTTAACAATATCTGTAATGCACGAACAGGTTAACCCAACCGTGTTTTTCTTTCTTTTGGCGTGCTGAAATGGGCACAGTTCAGCCCTAAGCGGCTGAGGACTTCTGGCCATCGAGCCACTTTGAGGGGCAGCAAACCCCTGTCAGACACGGTGGCCTCTATGGGCGAGGCCACAGGGCTGCCAGGAAATTCTAAACCGAAGAAAAGAAAATGGGGAGAAAACAAAATACAGAACAAAATCCTTTATGGCTTCCTTCCTGATCCCATTGTCCTGCAAGATGGATTTCATTTCGCTCGCAATAAGTAACCCTGTAACAGAGAAGTATATAGAATAAATAAATTATTATTGAATGAAGCAGCAGGGCGAGGGATTCATATGGTTACACCCTACATCCTTAGTTACCCTCTCTCTACCAGCTGCATCCTGCACTCAGCCTCGTTCTCTTGCCGCCGCCCTTATTCTCTGCTGCCATGGTGAATAGCTGGGTCGACTTAGGGTTTTGTCTCATGGGTATGTACGAGGAAAATTAGGTTTAGCTCTTTTTTTTAAATAATGTGTTAAACAGTGTGCAATGAATGATGAATGAATGAATGATTTTAATTACGTCCTATGAGACCAACAGTCTATGGGACCCGAGATAAAATCGGAAAACCGCCTTTACCAACACAAACAAAAAACTACACCAAACTACCTATTGTTGTTTTCAATCTCTTTGCTGATTTTGTTTCTTCTACTGTGAATTTTGGTCAAGTAACTTGCTGTTTTATCAATCTTTTCCTCTTCAAACAAAGCCGCTAATGATTTGACTTTTAACAAATCTGAGTAACAATATCGGATGTCCTCATAAGCTTGGCACTCCATAACGTAGTGCCACTCTGTCTCCACTAAACCCGAAGTGCAGAAACAACAGATTCTATCCGACCACCCCTCTTTGGGTATTTTCCATCTGCCTGTTTCGCATCTCAAACGATGCGAGCTAGTTCTCAATTGAGCTATCAACATTTTAGCCTTCCATTTTATATCTGCCCCTATGTAAAAATTTTGTTCATGATCACAAGTAGGATTAAAATGCAGAACATAGTGCTCACTCTTCCGGCCAAGTTGCTTCAACCACATGGTGTTTTTGACTTTCTCTTTTACATACCTTTTCATCTCGACTTTTTTGCTTGGACACTCTTGCATGTTGATCCCCCATTTTCCCATCCACTTGACATTTTGTTTCATCCACGTGTTCTTCCTTCTAGTTAATTCTTCTTCCACCACAGTTTTGGGCCAACGATGTTCTTCCATATTCTCTATTCTTTGCAAATAGCCTAATAAGCGAATTAACGCTGCCATTTCCATTGGAAAGGCCCCAGCTTCAGCTAAAACAATCTCATAAGGGACCGTAGTTTTTATTTTGAAATTACTTGTGATTAAGTGCTTTTGAAGTCTTTCTATTTGTTTCCATTTTACAGCTGACGTGCTGCTGCCCCAAACTTCGCAGCCATAAAGAACCACCGGGGTAACAAGCAGCCCAAAAAGCTTCTTTTTTGTTCTCCAATCCCATAACTCAGCTGACCTACATCTATTTTGGAGTAGGTAAAGAGCTTTCCAACCCCCTTGAATTCTTTTCGTCCTACACGCCTCCCAATTGAGATTGTTACAAAAATCTAGTCCCAAATATTTGTACTCATTCACCACCTGCAAAGTGTTTCCCTCAAACTCAAAATTTATTTGTTTTTTGGCTCTTTTCAACGTAAATATCATGACCTTGGTCTTGCTGATGTTGACCTGCATCCCCACATCTTGACAGAAAAGTTCCAAAGCTTTTAGGTGCTCTTGAAGACTATTTTCGGAATTTGCCATTAAAGTAAGATCATCCGCATACAACAGCAACTTGATCACATAAGTGGCCAAAAGAACACCATCTCCTCCCCGTTTGTCCAACCACTCTTCTAACTTGTCTATGTATAGCCCGAATAAAGTAGGGGACAAAGGGCAGCCCTGCTTGACTCCAATGTCACTCCCAAAGCACTCGGAAAGACCTGCCTTTGTTCTAATTTTGGCCCCCACCTGCTCATAAAGCCTGTGGACAGCAGCCCTATATTTTTCTGGAATCCCAAGTTGTTCCATTATGTCCCAAAGTTTATTTCTAGGGACTGTATCGAAAGCCTTTTTGAAGTCAACGAAGCAACAGAAAACCTCGCCACCTTGTTTATCCCAAACTTTTTCAACCATGTGCCTGAGGGTAATGCAGTGGTCAATAGTAGAATGTTTTGGTCTGAAACCCGCTTGCCCTTTCGCCCTCTTACCCTCCTTCTCAGCCCAACGACTGATTCTTCGCTCCACCATGCTCCCAAAGAGCTTCCCAAAAAGAGGGTTAATCATTATGGTGCGATAATTTGACGGGTTGTTGACATCCCCACTCTTGTGGAGAGGGATAACAACACTCGTGGTCCAGTTTGTTGGGAAACCATGTTGAATGACCCTATTGAAAATCTTTTTGATATGTGGTGCCAAGAGCTCTAATCCCCATTTCAAGTATTCAGCTTGTAACCCATCAATATCTCGAGCCTTGCCCACCGCCAAAGCTTTAATACCACCCTTGATATCCTTTGTGGAGAAGAGCTTATCATTAGAATTAATTGTCGGAGGGTGGGTTTTTTCTTGGTCTCTTTCATACAACTTTTTTGCGTATTCTAGCCATTGAATGTCCGTAATATTATTTTCTGTAGTACCTCTAGCCTGCTGCAATTCTCTCCAAAAATCCTTTGGATTATGTTTCCCAAGAAAGATTAGCTCCCTCCTTCTTACTATCATGTATTCCTCTTTTTTTGATCTTACTAATTTTTCATACAACTTTTTGTTTATTTGTTTGCAGCCAGGTATTTTTAGCCTCCTTTTAGCCACCTTACACTCTTCGTCGTACCATGGGTTCGCTGGAAAGCTATTTTTGGAGCCTCTTCTACCCTTAGCCCTTTTGCAATCTATGAGAGCCTTGTGCATGATTGTCATCAGTTTGTCGCTGTTTATAATGCTTTGATTTTAGTTGGGCTGCTAACATTTTTTATTTCCTTTAACTGTTTTTCCAGCATTCTTTTAAATGTGTTCTGATTCTCGTCAGTTATAAGAATTTTGTCTTGAAGGTTGCCCCTTTTGTATGGCTGCGTACAGGCTTTTTGCTGGACATTGTCTTTCATACTAAGCTTTATATAAATAGGGCTATGATCAGATTTTAATTCTATAGGACAGCTCCCTATTTCCAACTCTTTTACCCTTGGTATAATGCTTTGTGAACCAATGACATAGTCTACCACGCTCCGCCCATTGTGGGTATGACATGTGAAAGCCCCAGAGCTTGAAAAAGTGCTTATGCCATTACAGATGATTAAGTTGTGAAGGCAGCAAAACCCCAACAGATTTACACCAAAAGACGAAATGCCACCTTTTGAATCCTGAGATACTCTTTGCCAACTTTGATCTTCTTCTTCCTCTAACCACAAAGGATTGCTATTTTTCCCCTCTTCCTTACCAAAACAAAGAGCTTGGTTATTTGCGGTCCTCGCATTGAAGTCTCCCAGAAGGATAATCTTGCCGGTATCACAATATTTTGCTATGTCAATTTTAGAGCTTCATAAAAAGGGTCTTCATAAGGGCAATTGTTAAGGCGTCTTCCCCACCTTGTACGCATTTGTGGAATTAAAGTTCTCTTCTATTACTAAATTTCCATAACGTGTTTTGGGTAAGCTTTTTGAGAGTAGAATTTCTTGGAAACTATAAGAACTAAAATAAAATATTACTTAGCGTACAGTTATGTGTCATAGTATTTTTCTTGTTTTTGCCAGCAAATGGGCCTATTTAATATATTTCAATAATCTGGTAACTACAGGAAAAATGAATTGTTTATCAAAATTGATAGCTTAATCATTAAAGCTCTAGACTACATTCAATTTTGGATAAAAACAAAATATTTTAAAGAAAATTGACAAAATGGAATTATCATGTATATTTAATGTTTAACATTTGATAATTAATAAGCATATTTATTGATTAGTCGATGTATATCATGTGGAAATAAATAACTATACTTTCGCTATAATATCAAGAATGCTAAAATTGTATATATTCAAGCTTCAAAGTTAACTTTAAGATGGTCACTATTTTTCTCTAGAGTGCTAACAACAAATTTATGGTCATGTAAAATTCCAATAAGAAGATGTGGCATCCCCGTATATTTTCCATGATAAATATATTTTATTTTAAGGATGTAATTAATTTTATTATTTTAAGTTTCTAACTAAGTTGATAGTCTAATTATTTATATTTAACATGAGAAATATATAATGACGGTTAGCAATAATAAATCGTTTTCATTATGCTTCATTCCCATATCTTCTTTTCTTTTGTGTCTAAATTTTGATAGGTCGGGTGTAAGTGGATTAATGAATCTAAGGTTATTAACTCTCCTAAAGGAACTTAAGGTAGTTTCATAATTGTAAAGATATGAATTGAATGAAGAATAATATCAATAAGGTGGAACCTATCTTCTAATGTCTTTAGTTACACAAATTATTAAATCAAACTCTGAACCCCTTCAAGTACGTCCTAGAGGGAATAAGTAAATAAATAAAAAGATAGAAGAAGTTCGAGGGTTGTTACGAGTGTTTTAGATTAGGGTTGGGTAAATAAACCTAATAGTTTTTAAATGTTGTTATATTCCTAGGAGTAATAGTTGCATCTAGTAGACCAAATTTGATGAATGCTTAATGGTTAGTTGAAAACTTAGTTTCCCTAATGTCTCCTAGGTGAATCAAAATGTACGTTCTTCTAATGTAAACATAATTTGACCATGTATTGGTGGAAATACACTATTAATGTTAATGATCCATATCTAATATGCAAAGTTTTATGAGTACAATTGTTATCATTTGGGGATAATAATGATGTTGGTAATAAATGTGGTAATAAATATTAGGGAGTAAGGTTTCGATCAAGAGAAGTAATAAACAAATTAACTAAGTTAATATAGGATTTAATATTAATATTATCATTCAATAAAATATTGCAATTATGTGACTAAATAATGTCAGCAATATTTGATTTACAATGATATTATTGAGGTTAAATTTTATTATTTCAGCTAAAAGGAAGTAATGTTAATATGATTTTTAATATTAATACATAGTATTCGAAGGATGATTAAGTCAAACATATTTTAAATTTGACTAGGTGAGTTGGATAGCAAGAGCTTATAGATTGATAAATATTGAGATATTCCTCATCCAATACAGTGTTACCAACCATTGTATAGACTTTTGAAGTTGCATTATGCAAAATTGGTATGTTGGATATACGTTAAATTGTAAACTTATGTTGGAACAAAAAAATTGTCCACAAATTGTATGGTTTTGTCTATGTTTTTTTTGGACATGACAGATATCATCACCATTCAAAACTAATAGATGATGTACAATGAATAAGAAATTTTTACACCAATCAAGGACCAGATAGAAAGCTTCAAGTTTCTAGTATCATCTGCACTATGTAGTGCAACATACCCTATGCATCATGCAAAATATAACTTAACAAACACTTATGCAAGATATTTTGACATAAATAGATAAGATTCCATGGTAAACATATTTAATCGAAGCACTGAAATGTGTACTTTGTGTCATTACGCGAGGGAGAGGGAGAGGGAGAGGGAGAGGGGTGTGGACATACATTTTTTTACAAGTGGAGTCTTAATATACCACGATGCCACTGCATTCCTTTCTTTTCTACATTGTTTTAAGCTCATTGAAATTAAATCTGAAACCAAGCGATCTTATATACCAATACCCGAACAAATATCGGGTATTGGTAGAAAAAGCAAAAAGCAAAAAAGCAATTTGCATAGCTTAACGGCAGAAAAAGCAAAACATATCGGCAAATTTTTAACTGCGAAATTTCCCTGGCGTGAGCAAAACGGAGAAGATTACAGTCACTGTTTGAAATTATTACAAAAGCGGCCAATGAAAAACAAGCAAAATTCAATGCTGCAGATGTTTTTCATCGTCTTGCATCCACTCTCGCGCAGCCTGCACCGTGGATGGCCAAAATCAGTCCGCCTCTGCTCAGATAGGGAACGCCTAAAAATAGAAAGCTGAACATCTCAATTGTTAAAAAGCAAAGATGACCGTTGGGCCCAAACGTATGCATCTCCAGATTTAGAAGAAAATAAAACATAATTTGACCGTCTGCGAGTGAAAGCGTGAATATATGTCACGTTTGGCATTTTCAAGACTCATCAGTAAGTGACTCGTGAGCTCAACGAGTTATTTGTTGTTAAAACTAAAATTACTGGGCTGTGAAACATCTTTCTCTGCAGAATATCGATTTGATTTCTTAGTTGTTAAAACTAAAATTGCTGGGCTGTGAAACATCTTTCTCTGCAGAATATCGATTTGATTTCTTAATTGTTAAAACTAAAATTGCTGGCCTGTGAAACATCTTTCTCTGGCAAAATATCGACTCTGTGGGTGTTTGTTTTTCTTCTTTTTTCGTTGTTGGGCTGTTTTGTTTTGCAGGATAGAGTGGCTATGGAATCCCCTAAGAAGGCCTTTAGAAGGACTGAGGAAAGGCAGAGACATCCCATGCAAGAAAATTCTAATAGGGGAAATCACCTAGTCAGGCATAATGGCGTAAGCATATATGTTTATTATGAGGAATATCAATCATTTTTATGTGCAAAAAAGGACTAATGGTTGTGGTGATTGCAGAGCGATAGGTTTATTCCGGATAGAGCTTCCATCGATTTGGATGTAGCTCGGGTGTCCCTGCATGATGAGGAAAAAGAAAAAAGTGATTGTCCTGATAGTCCTTGTGCCTTTAGAGAAGCTTACAGGAAACATCTCTCTGCAATAATGTTTCCCAGATCGAGGATTCTTGCCTTTCAAAGCAAGCCCCCTCGGGCTCAAAAAGCCATGCACAATAGTACTCTTTACTCGTCTTCTCCTCCTCCTTTTCAGCCCAAGTCGTCCAGAACCCATCGATACATTCCGCAGGTGAGAGATTGGACCTTACCATATTAAAGAAATTTACAGTCATGGTTATATTTACTTTCCTTATAAAGAAACATATGTTTCAGGGTGCTGCTTTAGTAATGCTTGATTTTCTTGTTGAAGTTAGACTGTAGTGGTGATTTGTATAGTAGGGTGAGATTTATTAATTGCAGAGTCCTGCCCAGTTTTTACTGAAATTTTTGCTTTCTCTGAGGTTGATTTCCGCACTCGTGAGGTTTCTATGGTAAAATGATAAATCCAATCCAAGCCATTCTCTCAGTGGGTTCAAATCTTATTATCCAATTGGACTGTGTATGCAAGGAAGTCAAGTCTCAATAGCATGGACTAGAAAGAAGAGTGGTTTAATTTTTATCCTCTCTTGGTTCTGATAAGATTTATGTTGTTTTTATATTCACAGCGCCCGGAGAGGACTCTGAGTGCTCCAGAGATTGTGGATGATTATTACTTGAATCTTATGGACTGGGGCGATAAAAACATATTAGCCATAGCGCTTGGGGACACTGTGTACCTGTGGGATGCCTCCACAGGCCATATTTCAAAGCTGATGAGCCTGACTGAGGAGGAGGGCCCTGTAACCAGTGTTAACTGGGCCTGTGATGGAAGGCACATTGCAGTGGGGCAGAATAACTGCAATGTGCAGATATGGGATACAGAGAGCAATCGGCAGGTGAGGACATTGACAGGGCACAGTGGAAGAGTGGGATCCCTAGCATGGAACCAGGACCAGTATTCAATTCTCACGTCAGGCAGCCTGGATGCCAAGATTTTGAACCACGATGTCCGGATCCAGGAGCACATTGTGGATACATACAGAGGGCATGAACAGGAGGTCTGTGGGTTGAAGTGGTCTGAGTTTGGGCAGCAACTTGCCAGTGGAGGAAATGACAATCTGCTGCATATTTGGGACAAGAGGAGGAGCATGGCCACTCACCGTTTGGATGCCCACCGCGCTGCAGTAAAGGCACTAGCCTGGTGCCCATTCCAGAGCAATCTGTTGGCATCCGGCGGAGGAAGTGCAGATAGGTGTATTAAAATGTGGAATATCAACACAGGTTCCTGCCTTAAATCTGTTGATACTGGCTCTCAGGTGTGTGCCCTCTTGTGGAGTAAGCACCAGAGAGAGGTGCTAAGTTCTCATGGCTATAGCCAGAATCAGCTGTCATTGTGGAAGTATCCTTCTATGGTCAAACTGGCTGACCTTACTGCCCATACTTCCAGAGTACTATATCTAGCACAGGTAACTACAGTTACACATTTACTTACCCTGTTTTTAATGAAGCTGAGATTTCCAGTCCATTAGACAAAGCAAGAAAACCTCTGAAGAATACTGTTGCATATTTCGGATCAGCTTTCTTAATACCTTCGTTTGTTAATTTATTAGATCAAATGTTTTCATGGTCGACCATATTGAAAAGCTTTTGGGTAAAACCTGTGTACATTAATTTTCATCATTCTGTACACAGTTTTGTCCATGAGTTTTCCCACTTTACCGTTTTATGTTTGTTTAGTTATTGGATCAGCTCCTAACAGTAACAAGCTCTATGATTCTCAGAGTCCAGATGGGTACACAGTGGCTTCTGCAGCAGGAGATGAGACGCTCAGATTCTGGCAAGTATTCGGAGCTCCAGAAACTCGAAAGAGTACTAGAACCAGTACAGATATTGCAGGGGGAGCTTTTGAAAAGTATCTTACTCACATTCGTTGAAGAAAATGGAAGAACACTTCCTCCAGCATCTCAGGTGTGCACCCAATTTGTATATCTTGTTATTTTTCTGTCCATATTTTTTTCTTCTTCTAACAATCTTTAGTGTAGTGGCTCTTAAGGCATTGACTATCAATATCCATTGATGTCTGCTGCAATAGTGCATTTCCCGGTGTTTATAAACGCCACCAGTTTGTTGGCAATTGTTAGCTCAACGATACTCTGCAGCTGGTGATCAGGCTGTGTCTGTGTATAGTTAGAGATAAAAATGTTTGTAATAATTTTCACAGGTTAATTTCAACCTACAGGCTGTGTCTTGTGTATAGTTCATTTGTTTCTTTCTGAAAGCATGACTCTCCTGTTGGGTTCCCCTGGGTCTGGAAAGACAACATTGTTGCTAGCTTTGGCTGGGAAATTAGACGCCAGCTTAAAGGTTAGAGCTTGATGGTATCTTTGTATTGAATTTGATGTTGTTTCAAAATCACAGTTGGAGGTGTTTACTTAACCAGTCTTGAATGACCAGGTGAAGGGAGAGGTCACTTACAATGGTCATAGGCTGGATGAGTTTGTTCCTCAGAAAAAATCTGCTTACATAAGTCAGAATGACTTACATGTAGGAGAGATGACAATTAGAGAAACAATAGATTTCTCTGCTAGGTGCCAAGGTGTTGGGCATAGATATGGTAAGCGCTATAAACCTTAATTTCTTTCCTCATGATAATTTATATCTTCACCTATAAGTTGTATTACAAACATGAAGTATATGACTTGTATACTGAATTACTTGTTTGCTGCCATGTCTCAATGCAGAGCTGCTTTCAGAGCTTGCTAGAAGGGAGAAACAAGATGGAATCTTCCCAGAGGCTGAAGTTGATCTTTTCATGAAAGTAAGCTTAAATGCATAGCTTTTGCAAAATGCAATGAATACTTTTACTTCAGGGAAAAGCTTGACATGTTGTTAATTGTTACCCAAAATAAATAGGAAATTTAGTGAAATATAAACCAGGAAAATACTATAGTAATATAAAGTTATAAATGTTTAATATTAATAATTTAATATATACTATAGTGATATAAAATTGTAAATGTTAAATATTAATATATACTACAGTAATATAAAATTGTAAATGTTAAACATTAATAAAGTTACATATATTACTACTAGTCTACTAATTAGTAATTTGCAATTATAGTTTTAGTTCAAGATGCATTCTGTCAGATGGCCAGTGCCCTTTCAGGTATTCCAGATTGTCCCTCACTTCCCCAGCAACTTCCTCTAGTTGTGCCTATTCAGCTCTTCCATTTTCCGATAAAAAAAAAGAATAAATTTGTGTGAGTCCAGGCAAAGAAAATATTTTGGATCAGGCAGCATGAGAGAGACATTATGCATTTAAACTGGATGACATTGGCACAGTTTTAGTTTTTACAAAGCATGGCGACAGGAGCACTACTGCAGGGCAGCATGGGATGAGAAGATGGATGGTGAACCATGAAACAAACAGAAAACAGGAAAAAAAAACTACAAAATTTGCAGTTGCTGTTTCTAAACGGTCAAGTGCCTTTAGCAGTCTTCAGTGTCAATGAATGTAATGGACAATTTTAAGCAAATTTTTAAATTAAAATTAAATTCATGAAATTTTGAATTTCTTCTATAAGAATCGGTAAACACTGTGACAGTCATTAAATGGCAATGAAGATAAAATTTATGAATAAGTATATTTATCAAACTAGTCTACTAATTAGTAATTTGCAATTATAGTTTTAGTTCAAGATGCATTATGTCAGATGGCCAGTGCCCTTTCAGGTATTCCAGATTGTCCCTCACTTCCCCAGCAACTTCCTCTAGTTGTGCCTGTTCAGCTCTTCCATTTTCCGATCAATAAAAAGAATAAATTTGCATGAGTCGAGGCAAAGAAAATATTTTGGATCAGGCAGCATGAGAGAGACATTATGCATTTAAACTGGATGACATTGGCACAGTTTTAGTTTTTACAAAGCATGGTGATAGGAGCACTACTGCAAGGCAGCATGGGATGAGAAGATGGATTGTGAACCATGAAACAAACAGAAAACAGGAAAAAAAAACTACAAAATTTGCAGTTGCTGTTTCTAAACGGTCAAGTGCCTATAGCAGTCTTCAGTGTCAATGAATGTAATGGACAATTTTAAGCAAATTTTTAAATTAAAATTAAATTCATGAAATTTTGAATTTCTTCTATAAGAATCGGTAAACACTGTGACAGTCATTAAATGGCAATGAAGATAAAATTTATGAATAAGTATATTTATCAAAAAATCTGAATATGACATTATTACTGTACAATAGTCTGAAGGATTTCAAGTTTAGATGGTACACATGATGAAGGCTGCCAATAATAGAGGAGAAATAAGAAAAGGTGTAAGTGTGACAAAATGAAAAGCAAACATATGGCTGATGTATACAAAGTACCCAACCTGCTGATATTTGCTATTTTCCTCACCATGAGAAAGAAAACGTCAATGAGTGATTGTGTGTGCCCCATCAAAGGGTACTTTTTGACATTAATGAAACATTACCTCTTCAGGTGCACCTAAGAGGCTTCATCTCAAGTGCTGAAGATGGCATCAAGTCTTTTTTATTTAGATCAATATTCTGATTAGCTACTCTGGAGTCTCTACTCCACGAGAGTAGGCAAATTGGTGATAAAATTTGTGGTCCCACAGAATATGACCATTTAACTTTACTTCCTGTTTCTTCCATTTAACGTAGTATTCTTTCTTAATCATAGGTAATAGGTTAATCCTTTCTTATGAGTTTGAAGATGCAAATGACCATGTTAGGGGCCACTCTGCATCTATCATCTTGGGCCACTACAGCTCCTGCAAATAGTTTAACATGCAACGTATTCTGTGACTGCTGAATTTCAATAAATGATGA
>VDFB02174159.1:0-14271 GCA_007258455.2 Sequoia sempervirens
GATCAACTTTATTGAATACAATTATGGATTGCACTATAGTTGTCCATTCTATACGCGTATAAGTACTCGCTTTTCGTGAACCTTAATTTTTTGTTTAGTTATAGCTGTATTTAGGAAATAGCTCACATCTAGGTTTTCGTGGGCCATCGTTCAACTTTGGTGACTACGATTGTGGATTGCACTGTAGTTGTCCATTTTGTATGCGTATTTTGTATCACCTTCTATGAACTTTCATTTTTTGTTGAGTTATAGCCGCATTTAGGAAACTGCTCGTGTTTTCGTGGGCCATCGATGAACTTTGGTGACTGTGATTGTGTATAAAACTGTAGTTGTGCATTCTAGATATGTGTTTTCTATCAACTTTCATGCACCTTCATTTTTTGTTGAGTTATAGCTGCATTTAGGAAACCGCCCATGTTTGAGTTTTTATGGGCCATCATTAAACTTTGGTGACTACGATTGTGGATTGTACTATAGTTCTGCATTTTTTACGCATATTTTTCATCCACAATTGTAGTCAACTTTGGTGAGTATAGTTGAAGATTACAGTGTAGTTGTGCATTCTATATGCATATTTTCTATCGCCTTTCGCGAACATTCATTTTTTGTTGAGTTATAGCCACTGTTAGGAAACAACTCAAAATTTTTTTTTATGTGGGCCATCAATCAACTTTGGTGACTATGAATGTGGATTACACTATAGTTGTGCATTTTATACGTTTATTTTCTATCATTTTTTGCGAACCTTCATTTTTCTTTGAGTGATAGCTGCAGTTAGGAAATCATTCTTGTTTGAGTTTTCGTGGGCTATCGATCAAGTTTAGTGACTACAATTGTCGTTTGCACTGTAGTTGCCCATTCTGTACGTGTATTTACTATTGCTTTTTGCGAACCTTATTTTCTTCTTGAGTTATAGTTGTACTTAGCAAACAACTTATGTCTAGGTTTTCGTGGGCCATTGATCAACTTTGGTGAGTACGATTTTGGATTGTACTAGAGTTGTGCATTCTGTACGGGTATTTTCTATCATCTTTCATGTACTTTTTGTTTGTTTGTTGAGTTATAGCCACATTTAGGAAACTGCTCGTGTTTTCATGGGCCATCAATCAACTTTGGTGACAGTGATTGTGGATGACACTGTAGTTGTTTATTTTATACACATATTTTCTAACAACTTTCGTGAACCTTCATTTTTTGTTGAGTTATAGCTACTTTTAGGAAACCACTCATGTTTGAGTTTTTCTGGGCCATCATTAAACTTTGGTTACAACGATTGTGGATTGTACTATGGTTGGTGCATTTTCGCGGCATGTTTTCCAATACGCTTCAATTAACGGTTGTAACCTGCTTCTCGTTATGCATTCATAATATATTTTTCTGCGCCGCCAACGTTTTGGGGTAATACGATTTAGGAAACCGCTCAAATTTGTGTTTTTGTGGGCTATGAATCAACTTTGGTGACTATGATTGTTGATTTTACTATAGTTGTGCATTCTGTACATGTATTTTCTATCATTTTTCATGAACATTTATTTTTCGTTGAGTTATAACTGCACTTAGGAAACCAATCTTTTTTGAATTTTCATGGGCCATCGATCAACTTGAGTGAATAATATTTTACCGATTATGTGGATTTATCCGTACATATACATTATATCGTACTACTCGCTTTTAAGTGAACCTTAATTTTTGTTGGTTATAGCATTATTTAGAAGTAAGCTCGTAATCTGCATTTTATTGGGCCAGTGATCAGCTTTCTTGCGACTGATTGTGGATTGCATTATACGCCTTCATTTTAAGCCAGGTGTTGCTATCTTACTGTGAGCATAAACTTTGTTGAGTTATAGCCACATTTAGGAAATAACCGATGTTTACGTAGGTGATGCGTCGATCAACTTTGGTGACTGTGATTGTGGATAAAACTGTACTTGTGCATTCTATACACGTATTTTTTATTGACTTTCATGAACCTTCATTTTTTGTTGAGTTATAGCTGCACTTAGGAAACCGATCATGTTTGAGATTTTGTGGGCCATCATTAAACTTTGGTGACTACAATTGTGGATTATACTATAGTTGTGCATTTCTTATGCATATTTTTAATCGCCCTTTGCGAACTTTCATTTTTCATTGAGTTATAGTTACAATTTGGAAACCACTCGTGTTTGGGTTTTCTTGGGCCATTGATCAACTTTGGTGATGACACTTGTGGATTACACTATAATTGTCCATTCTATACTCTTATTTTCTATTGCATTTCGCAAACCTTCATTTTTTGTTGAGTTATACACGCATTTAGGAAACAACACGTATTACAATGAGCTTTGGAAACTTCGATTGTGGATTACACTATAGTTGTTCATTCTTTACCCTTATTTTCTATCACCTTTCGTGAACCTTCATTTTTCGTTGAGTTATAGCCGCACTTAGGAAACCGCTCCTGTTTGGGTTTTCATGGGCCATTGATAGACTTTGGTGACTATGATTGTGGATTACACTATAGTTGTGCATTCTATACATGTATTTTATAATACCTTTCGCGAACTTTCATTTTTTGTTGAATTATAGCTGCACTTAGGAAACCGGTCGTGTTTGAGATTTCATGGTCCATCGAACAACTTTGGTGACTACAATTGTGGATAGCACTATACTTGTCGATTCTCTACGTGTATTTTCTATCGCTTTTTGCCAACCTTCACTTTTTGTTGAATTTATAGCCACATTTAGGAAACTGCTCGAGTTTGAGTTTTTGTGGGCCATTGATCAATTTTGATGACTATGTTTGTGGATTACACAATGTTTGTGAATTCTATACACGAATTTTCTATCACCTTTCGTGAACCTTCATTTTTTGTTAAGTTATACCGCATTTAGGGAAATGGTCGTGTTTGAGGTTTCGTTGGCCATTGATCATGTTTGGGGACTACGATTGTGGATTACACTATAGTTTTGCATTCTATACGCGTAGTTTCTATCACTTTTCACAAGCATTCATTTTCAGTTTTCATCGTCTATCGATCAACTTGCACGAACCTTCATTTTTTGTTGAGTTATAGCCGCATTTACTAAACCGCTAATGTTTGAGTTTTTGTGGGCCATCCTTCAACTTTGGTGACTACAATTGTGGATAGTACTGTAGTTGGCCCATTTCTGATAGCGTGTTACCAATTGCTTTAACGGGCAACTGTTTTGTTGAGTTATAGCCGCATTTAGGAAATTGCTCGTGCTTGAATTTTTGGGCCATTGATAAATTTTGGTGACTACGATTGTGGATTACACCATACTTGTGCATTCTATATGCTTATTTTTTATCTATTCGTGAAGCTTCATTTTTTGTTGAGTTATATCTGCACTTAGGAAACCGCTCATGCTCATGTTTTTGTGGTCCATTGATTAACTTTGGTGACTATGATTGTGGATTGCACTGTAGTTTCCCAATCTCTACGCATTTTTATTTGCCTTTCGCAAACCTTCATTTTTTGTTTGGTTATAGCCGCATTTAGGAAACCACTCATGTTTGAGGTTTTGTACACCATCAATCAACTTTGGTGACAACAATTGTGTATTTTACTATAGTTGTGCATTCTATATGCATATTTTTAATCGGGTTTCATGAATCTTTATTTTTTGTTGAGTTATAGCCACATTTTGGAAAATGCTCGTGTTTGAGTTTCCCCTAGCCATCGATCAACTTTCGTAACTACGGTTGTGGATTACATTGTATTTGTGCATTCTATACATGTATATTCTATCGATTTTCACAAACTTCATCTTTCGTTGAGTTATAGCCACACTTAGCAAACCACTCGTGTTTGAGTTTTTGTGGGCCATCGACCAACTTTGGTGACTACGATTGTGGATTGCACTGTAGGTTTCTATTCTGCACACGTATTTTATGTCGCCTTTTGTGAACCTTCATTTTTGTTAAGTTATAGCCGCATTTAGGAAACTACTCGTATTTGAGTTTCTGTGGTCCATCGATTAACTTTGGTTACTATGATTGTTGATTACACTATACTTGTCTATTCTATACGCGTATTTTCTATCGCTTTTTGTTGAGTTATCGCCGCATTTATAAAACCACTCATGTTTGAGTTTTTGTGGGCCATCGATAAGCTTTGGTGACTACGATTATGGATTACACTATAGTTGTGCATTTTATACTCGTATTTTCTATTATTTTTCGCAAACCTTCATTTTTTGTTGAGTTATAGCTGCAATTAGGAAAGCGCTCTTGTGTGAGATATCCTGGGCCATCGATCAACTTTGGTGACTATGATTGAGGATTACACTATAGTTGTTTATTCTATACATGTATTTTCTATTACCTTTCACGAACCATCATTTTTACTTGAGTTATAGCTGGATTTTAGAAACCGCTCATGTTCAAGTTTCTGTGGGCCATACAACTTTGGTGACTACGATTGTGGATTGTACTATAGTTGCATTTTGTATTTAGATTTTTAATCGCCTTTCATGAACCCTCATTTTAAGTTGTAGGTTATATAGCGCGCCAGAAACCACTCGTGTTTGTGAACCATTGATCAAATTCGGTGGCTGATTGTGGATTACCCAGCTGTAGTTGTGCGACTATGACACTTTCTATCACCTTTATTAACCTTTCGTTTTCTTCGATGGTACCGACCCATCTAACTTATCAACTTTGGTGACTAAAGATTGTGGATACACTTATAGTTATGCATTCCTATAAATGTATTTTCTTTCATCCTTCTGAAGCTTCATTTTATTGAGTTAGCTTGCATTTAGGAAATGCTCATGTTCAGGATTTTACATTGGCCCATCGTTCAACTTTGAGTGAGCTATGATTGGGGATTCACTATGGTTGCATTCACCATCGCATGGCGCCTTTTCACGAACCTTCATTTCGTTAAAGGAGTTATAGTTGTACTTAAAGAAAAAACTGCTTTCGTGTTTGAGTTTTTACGTTAAGTCGATAAAATTTTGTGACTAAGATTGTGGATTGCACTATAGTAGTTCATTTTGTACATGTATTTTCTATCGCCTGTCGTGAACTTTTATTTTTTAATCAGTTGTAGCCACAGTTAGGAAACTGCTCGAGTTTGAGTTTTCATGGGCTATCGATCAACATTGGTGACTACGCTTGTGGATTACATCATAATTTTGCATTCTATACGTGTATTTTCTATCGCCTTTTGCGAACGTTTATTTTTTGTTGAGTTATAGCAGCATTTAGGAAACTGCTCTTGTTTGAGTTTTCGTGGGCCATCGATGAACTTTACTGACTACGATTGTGGATTGCACTGTAGTTTTCCATTTTCTACGTGCATTTTCTATCTCCTTTCATGAACCTTCATTTTTTGTTGAAATATAGCCGCATTTAGATAAGCACGTGTTTGAATCAAGTTTCGTGACTACAATTGTGGATTGCAGTGTAGTTGTCCAATATGTACGTGTATTTTCTATTGTCTTTCACGATCCTTCATCTATTGATGAGTTATTGACGAATTTTGGAAACCGGTCGAGTTTGAGTTTTCGTGGGCCATTAATCAACTTTGGTGACTACACTTGTGGATGAAACTGTACTTGTGAAACCTATACGCGTATTTTCTAACGCCTTTCGCAAACCTTCATTTTTGTTTAGTTATTGCCACATTTAGGAAAATGCTCGTGTTTTCATTTTCGTGGGCCATCGATCAACTTTGGTGAGTACAATTGTAGATTGTATTGTAGTTGTCCATTTTGTACTCATTCTTTCTATCACCTTTTGTGAACCTTCATTTTTTGTTGAGTTATAGAAGCATTTAGGAAACCACTTGTGTTTGAGTTTTTGTGGGCCATTGATCAAATTTGGTGACTACGCTCTTGGATTACATTGTAGTTGTGCGTACTATATGCGTATTTTCTATCGCTTTCTATGAACCTTAATTTTTTGTTGAGTTATACCCACATTTAGGCTAACGATCGTGTTTGAGTTTTCGTGGGCCATCAATCAATTTTGGTGACTACGATTGTAGATTACACTATAGTTGTTTATTCTATACGCATATTTTTTATCGCCTTTAGCAAACGTTCATTTTTTGTTGAGTCATACCCACATTTAAGAAACTACTCATGTTTGAGTTTTTGTGGGCCATCGATCAACTTTGGTGGTTGCAATTGTGAATTACACTATAGTTGTGTATTCTATACTTGTATTTAATTATTGTTGAGTTATAGCTGCATTTAGGAAACCGCTCATGTTTGAGTTTTTGTGGGCCATCAATCAATTTTGGTGACTACGATTGTAGATTACACTATAGTTGTTTATTCTATACGCATATTTGAGTTATAACCGCTCATGTTTGAGTTATAGCCACATTTAGGCTAACGATCGTGTTTGAGTTTTTGTGGGCCATCAATCAACTTTGGTGGCTGCAATTGTGAATTAAACTATAGTTGTGTATTCTATACTCGTATTTTCTGTCACCTTTCGTGAAGCTTTAATTATTGTTGAGTTATAGCCACATTTAGGAACTTTGATGACTACATTTCTTGATTGTACTCTAGTTGTACAATCTATACGCATATTTTCAATTGCCTTTCAAGAACCTTCATTTTTTGTTGAGGTATAGCCGCATTTAGGAAACCACTCATGTTTGAGTTTTCATGGGCCATCGATCAACTTTGGCGACTAAGATTGTGGATTGTACTGTACTTGTCCATTTTGTACACATATTTTCTATAGCCTTTTGTGAACCTACATTTATTTTAGTTATAGTTGCATTTGGGAAACCTCTCGTGTTTAAGTTATCAGGGGCCATCGATCAACATTGGTGAGTATGATTGTGTAATGCATTGCTGTTGTGCATTATGGACTCTAATTTTCTATTGCCTTTCACGAACCTTACGGACAATCTGGGTCCCTTTAGCACATGAGCACCTATAAAAACCATATTTCAATTTTCCCAAAAAAAATTGTTTCGTAGATTCTATTTTTGGGGGGTTCTTGCAAGTTGTTGAAAAATTAGTTATTTGAAAAGACGATGATCTGGGTCCACTCAAAACGATATTCTCTACAAAACCCATTTCTCATATTTTTCATTAAAAGATTAAAAAAAATTGTCTTTGTTACCTCCACTACTTCTACTTTTCAAAAAAAATAATCTTTTTCAAAAACTTATTTTTTAAAAAACCGGACGATTTGGGTCTTTTGAGCACACGAGTACCTATAAAATCCATATTTTTGATTTTTCCAAAAAAAAATGTTTCGTAGATTCTATTTTGAGGGATTCTTGCATGTTTGTGAAATATTAGTTTTTTGAAAACTCAAACTCGAGCGGTTTCCAAAATGCGGCTATAACTCAACAAAAAATGAACGTTCGTGAAAGGCGATAGAAAATACACATACAAAATGGACAACTATAGTGCAATCCACAATTGTAGTCACCGAAGTTGATCCATGGCCTATCAAAACTCAAACACAAGCTATTTCATAAATAAGGCTATAACTCAACAAATAATGATAGAAAATACGCGTATAAATGAACAACTATAGTGTAATCCACAATCATAGTGACCAAAGTTGATCAATGGCCCACAAAAACTCGAACATGAGTGGTTTCGTAAATGCGGCTATAACTCAACAAAAAATGAATCTTCGCTAAAGGTGATAGAAAATACGCATATAAAATACACAACTACAGTGTAATCCACAAGCCTAGTCACTAAAGTTGATCGATGGGCCACGAAAACTCATACACAAGCGGTTTCCTAAATGTGGCTCTAACTCAACAAAAAATGAAAGTTCACAAGAGTCGATAAAAAATTAGCCTTCATTATGCACAACTAGGGTGCAATCCACAATCGTAGTCACGAAAGTTGATGGATGTCCCACGAAAACTCAAACATGAGCGGTTTCCTAAATGTAGCTATAACTAAACAAAAAATGAATCTTCACGAAAGGCGTTAGAAAATACTCATAAAGAATGGACAACTTCAGTGCAATCCACAATCGTAGTCACCAAAGTTGATCAATGGCCCAATAAAACTCAAACATGAGCGGTTTCCTAATTGAGGCTATAACTCAACAAAAGATGAAGGTTCGCAAAAGGAGATAGAAAATATGTGTATATAATGCGCAACTACAATGTAGTCCATAAGTGTAGTCACCAAAGTTGATTGATCGCCCATCAAAACTCAAACTCGAGTAGTTTCCTAAATATGGCTATAATCAACAAAAAATGAAGGTTCGTGAAAGCCAATAGAAAATATTTGTAGAAAATGGACAACTACAATGCAATCCACAATCGTACTCACCAAAGATGATTGATGGCTCACAAAAACTCAAACACAAGCGGTTTCCTAAGTACGGCTATAAATCAATGAAAAATGAAGGTTGCGAAATGTGTTAGAAAATACACGTATAGAATGTACAACTACAGTGTAATCCACAATCATAGTCACAAAAGTTGATTGATGGCCCACGAAAACTCAAACTTGAGCGGTTTCCCAAAGACGGCCATAATTGAACAAAAAATGAAGGTTCACGAAATACATGTATAGAAAATTAGCATTCATAATGAACAACTAAAATGCAATCTATAATCATAGTCACGAAACCTAATCAATGGCCCATGAAAATTAAAAGAGGAGCCGTTTCTTAAGTGCAACTATAACTCAACAAAAAATTAAGGTTGACGAAAGGTGATAGAAAATATGTGTATAGAAAGCACAAATACAATGTAATCCACAATCGTAGTAACCAAAGTTGATCGATGGCCCACGTAACTCAAACTCGAGCAGTTTCCTAAAGATGGCTATAATTGAAGAAAAAATGAAGGTTCGCGAAAGTCGATAGATAGGAAATATGTGTACAAAATGGACAACTACAGTGCAATCCACAATCGTAGTCACCCAAGTTGATCGATGGCCCATGAAAACTCAAACACAAGAGGTTTCCTAAATGCGGCTAGATCTCAACAAAAAATTGAATGTTCCCAAAAGGCGATAAAAAATATGTGTATAGAATGCACAACTATAGTGTAATCCACAAGCGTAGTCACCAAATTTGATCGGTGGCCCACGAAAACTCAAACTTGAGTGGTTTCATAAATTAAGACTATAACTAAAAAAAAAATGAAGGTTCGCAAAAGCCAATAGAAAATATGAGTACAAAATGGACAACTACAATGCAATCCACAATCGTAGTCACAAAGTTGATCGATGGCCCATGAAAACTCAAACACGAGCATTTTTCCTAAATACGGCTATAACTCAAAAAAAAGTGAAGGTTCGCAAAAGCCGATAGGAAATACACGTACAAAATGGACAACTAGATTGCAATCCACACTCGTAGTCACAAAGCTGATTGATGGCCCACGAAAACGCAAACATGAGGGGTTCCTAAATGCGGCTATAACTGAACAAAAAATGAAGGTTCATGAGAAAGCCCGATAGAAAATCACATCAGCAGGAATGGACGAAAACTGATTACCGTCAAGCAATGTTGAGATCACCAAGAAGTTGATCGATGGCCACGAAACTCAGGAAACAAGAAAGCGGTTTCTGAAGTCGCGTACCGCTCATCGAAATGAAAGGTTCACAAAAGAGCGATTGAAAATAGTAAGATACAAAAGTACAGTCATAATCCATAGTAGCAGTACGAGTTGATAAACAGGCCGTAGAAATTAAAGCAAACGTTTTTCGCTTAAATGGCAACATAACTAAAACAAAATGAAAGGATTCGTGAGCCGGTAAAAGTATCTTGGAGAGCAGGGCGGGGTCTTTCAACAAAAAAAAGGATTCCAGCGTAGCCACTAACAATACACCGCTATAATGCATATCCAGAATAGTACAAAGGTGTCGATAGCCCACAAAATTCGCCTCTAGTAGTTTCCTAAGTGGAGTTACTCAACGAAAAAATGAAGGGTCATGAAAGCCGAAAGAAAATACGCATATAGAATGCACAAGTACAGTGTAATCAACAATCTTAGTCACGAAAGTTAATAGATGGCCCATGAAAACTAAAACATGAGCGTTTTCATAAATGCGGCGATAACTCAACAAAAAATGAAAGTTCGTGAAAGGCAATTAAAAATATTCATACAAAATGCAAAACTATAGTACAATCCCCAATCGTAGTCACCAAAGTTGATTGATGGCCCAAAAAAACTCAAACATGAGTAGTTTCGTAAATGGGGCTATTTGAACAAAAAATGAAGGTTCGTGAAAGGAAAAAGAAAATATGTGTATAGAATGCACAAATACATTGTAATCCACAAGCGTAGTCACCAAAGTTGATGGATGGCCCTCGAAAACTAAAACACGAGTGGTTTCCTAAATGTGGTTATAACTCAATAGAAAATGAAGGTTCATGAAAAGCGTCTGAAAAGCATACAAAATGGACAACTATAGTGCAATCCACAATTGTAGTCACTAAAGTTGATCAATGCCCCACAAAAATTCAAGCCACGAGTGAACATAAGGTACAGCTATATCCTTGAAAAATGAAGAGTTCATGAAAAGCGATATAGAAAATCTGGCGTATAAAATGTAAATTACAGGTGTAATCCACAGCGTAAGTACCAAAGTTGTTAGTACCAACTCAACAAAAATGAAGGTTCTGAGGGTGCCTAAAATGCATAAATACAGATACTAACTATAGTACAATCAAAATGCAGCATTCACAAAAATTTGATTGATGCTAGAAAAACTCTAACGAAACATTTGTAATTTTGGCTATAACTCAACAAAAATGATAGTTCACACAAAAGTGATAGAAAATAAATTGTATAGAATGCAAAACTATAATTAAATCACAAAGGCGTAGTCACAAAAGGATTGATCGATGGCCGGAAGCTCAAACATAGGCGTTTTCCTAAAGGCGATAGAAAATACATATACAAAATGGGAAACTAAAATTACAATCCACAATCGTAGTCGAAGTTGATTATTAAATTACAAAGTCAAACATGAAGCCCGGTTTTCTTAGGTGCAGCTACTAACTCAATGAAAATGAAGGTTCACAGTAGTGAAAATACGTGTATAGAGATGCACCTTCCACAGAGTAATCCACAAGCTTAGTCACCAAGTTGAACAATGGCCAGAAAACTCAAACATAGGCGATCTCTAGAAATTTGAGCAACTCAACAAAAATGAAGAAGGAGTTCATGAAAGGTAATTAAAATAAGCATATAGAGATGCACGCTATAGTGTAATCACAATCGTAGTCACCGAAGTTTATCGATGCACGATGAAGTTTTCGTAGGCCATCGATCAACTTTGTTGACTGTGATTGTGGATTGCACTGTAGTTGACCATTATGTACGTGTATTTACTATCGGCTTTCGTGAACCTTCATTTTTTGTTGAGTTAGTAATGTATTTAGGAAACCCCTCGAGTTTGAGTTTTCGTGGGCGATCAATCAGCTTTGGTGACTACGCTTATAGATTACATTGTAGATGTGCATTATATACACGTATTTTCTGAAATGCGGTTGTAACTCAACCAAAAAATAAAGGATCACAAAAGGCGACAAGAAATACGCGTACAAAATGGACAACTATAGTACAACCACAATTGTAGTCACCAAAGTTGATTGATTGCACTGTAGTTGTTCATCCTCTATGTGTATTTTCTTGCATTTCGTGAGCCTTCAATTTTTTGTTTAGTTATAGCTACATTGAATAAACCGCTCGAGTTTGAGTTTTCTTGGGCTATCGATCAACTTTCGTGAGACTACGATTGTGGACTACACTATAGTTATGCATTTTATACCTGTAGTTTCTATCGCCTTTCGCGAACCTTCATTTTTCGTTGAGTTATAGCCGCACTTGGGAAACCGCTCATGTTTGAGTTTTCCTGGGCCATTGATCAACTTTGGTGACTACGCGTGTGGATTACACTATAGTTGTGCATTTTATATGCGTATTTTCTATTGCCTTTTATGAACTTTCAGTTTTCGTTGAATTATAGGCGCTCATAGGATACCACTCGTGTTTGAGTGTTTGTGGGCCATCGAAAAACTTTGGTGACTATAATTGTGGATTGTACTGTAGTTGTGCAATCTGTACACATATTTTTAATGGTTTTTAAAGAACCTTCATTTTCTTTTTATCTTATAGCTGCATTTAAGAAAATGCTAGTGTTTGAGTTTTCGTGGGCCATCAATCAACTTTGGTGACTACGATTATGGACTACACACTATAGTTTTGCATCCTATACGTGTATTTTGTATTGTCTTTCATGAACTTTCATTTTTTGTTGAGTTATAGCCACACTTAGGATACCACTCGTGTTTGAGTTTCCCTGGGCCATCAATCAACTTTGCTCGGTTGTGCATTACATACGCGTATTTTCTATTGACTTTCACGAACCTTCATTTTTGTTTAATTATAGCCACATATAGGAAATCGCTTGTGTTTGCATTTTCGTGGGACATTGATCAACCTTGAAGACTACAATTATGGATTGCCTTTGCTCAGTTGTCCGATACATGCGTGTGACCCTCTATGCGCGCTTCGCGAACTTTTCATTTTTGTTGAATGCTTTGGTGACTACACTTGTGAATTACAGAGTAGTTGTGCATTCTATACACATAATTTCTATCGCCTTTCACAAACCTTTATTTTTTGTTGAGTTATAGCCACATTTCGGAAACCACTCATGTTTGAGTTTTCATGGGCCATCGATCAAGTTTGGTGACCACGATTGTGGATTGCACTGTAGTTGTCCATTTTGTACGCATATTTTCTATCGCCTTTTGTGAACATTTATTTTTTGTTGAGTTATAGCCGCATTTAGAAAATTGCTCCTGTTTGAGTTTTCATGGGCCATCGATCAACTTTGATAACTACGATTGTGGATTGCACTTTAGTTGTGCATTCTATATGCATATTTTCTATAGACTTTGATGAACATGCATTTTTCATTGAATTATAACTACACTTAGAGAACAACTCATGTTTGAATTTTCGTGGGCCATTGATCAACTTTGGTGACTGCAATTGTGGAGTGCACTATATTTGTCCATTTTGTACGTGTATTTTCTATCACCTTTTGTGAACGTTCATTTTTTGTTAAGTTATAGCTGAATTTAGGAAACTACTCAAGTTTGAGTTTTCGTGGGCCATCGATCAACTTTGGTGACTACGATTGTGGATGAAACTGTAGTTAAGCAATCTATATGTTTTTTTTCTCACGCCTTTCGCGAACCTTCATTTTTTTTCTAGTTATAGCCACATATAGGAAACTGCTTATTTTTGAGTTTTTGTGGGCTATCGATCAACTTTGGTGATTACAATTGTTGATTGAACTGTTGTTGTGCATTATGTACGCATATTTTCTATCGACTGAAGTGAACCTTCATTTTTTGTTGAGTTATACCTGCATTTAGGAAACCGCTCGTGTTCGCGTTTTTGTGAGCCATCAACCAACTTTCGTGACTATGCTTGTAGATTACATTGTAGTTGTGCATTGTATACATGTATTTTCTATTGCTTTCTGTGAACATTCATTTTTTGTTGAGTTATAGCAACACATAGGAAACCACTCGTGTTTGAGTTTTTGTGGGCTATCGATCAACTGTGGTGACTACAATTGTGCATTCACTGTAGTTTTCCATTATGTACGTGTATTTTCTATCCCCTTTCGTGAACCTTCATTTTTTGTTGAGTTATAGCTACATTTAGGAAAAACACTAATGTTTTCATAGGCCATCGATCAACTTTATCGACAACGATTGTGGATTGTATTGTAGTTGTGCATTCTATACACATATTTTTAATCGCCTTTCATGAAACTTCATTTTTTCTTGAGTTATAACCGCAGTTAGGAAAATGCTCATGTTTATGTTTTCCTGGGCCATCGATCAAATTTGGTGACTACAATTTTGGATTACACTGTAGTTGTGAATTATATACATGTATTTTCTATTGCAATTCGCGAACCTTCATTTTTTGTCAAGTTTTAGCCGTATTTAAGAAACCGCTCATATTTGAGTTTTTGTGGGCAATCGATCAACTTTGCTAACTATGATTGTGGATTGTACTATATTTGTGGATTATGTACGTATATTTTGAATGTCCTTTCATGAACCTTCCTTTTTTTTTAGTTATAGCCATATTTAGGAACACACTCGTGTTTGACTTTTTCTAGGGCCATCAATCAACTTTGGTAACTACGATTGTGGATTACACTATAGTTGTGCATTCTATACACTTATTTTCTATCACCTTTCGTGAATCTTCATTTTTCATTGAGTTATAGCAGAATTTAGGAAACCACTTATGTTTGAGTTTTTGTGGGCCATAG
>VDFB02174160.1:0-13730 GCA_007258455.2 Sequoia sempervirens
CGGTGTCTTCCGCATCTGCATCATCATCATCCTTTGCCATGTGATCTGTACTAGTAGAACCAATATTTTGTGGATCTATATCATGTTGAGGATCATCTTGATCTTCTGGAAGACCCGTGTTCTACAAAAAAAACATTTAGAATGAAAAGTTATTATTTATTTCATGCAATAATTTATTTTTCTGTTATATATCTAATATTACAACATATGAGATGAAACCATAATCATATTACATCATATCAAAGTGCACATACCGTAATAAAATTTCAAATTCCCTAGCTAATACTTGAGATTGAGATTGTTAACCTTGAGAGAGTATGACTTGGGAAAAAGGCATTTGATATGGCTATTATTTTGAAAGACTTCAAGCAGGATGTACTCCGCATTGACGTCATTCCTCAATCTTTACTTGATGGCATCAAGAGATGGTTGAACTCCATGGTTAGAAAGTATTATGAAAGCATAGTGAACTTGAACTGGCGGCCAATTTTGAAGAGTATTAATGATGATCCAGATAAATTTATTGAAGATGGTGGTTGGGAATTTTTGAATATGGAAGCTAGTGATTCTAATTATGATAATTCAAAAGAGTTAGATCAAGGATATGAACCATCTAATGTAGAAGAGGAATCAAAATCAGATTTCATGTAGCCACCATCAAGAGTGTTACAAGCCAACAAGATGGAGGAATTCTTATATAAGGATGGTACCAATGTTGAGTGCAATTTAATGCCATTCTAATGGCAACATTAAATTCTAGCGTTATTTATGTTAAGGAAATTTCCTTTAGATAAAAGGATTCAAAGCACATCAACCATGTGGTATGAATGATTAAATCTAAAGAGGCGATCTGTAGCAATGAAGAGTTTGAAAAGGAAAGAGCCACATTGGTGACTTAGGAGAAACTTCAGCTTTCAAAAACAAAGCCAGTGGGTTGGCAAATGTGTGGATCAAAGCCAACATTTGGTGGAAGAGGAAGAAAGATATTTGGAACTCTGGGCCCACCATATTGGATTTTGGTATTCAACCATGAGAGCAGAATAGAGAGTTGATATCATGTATCAAAACATAAAGCATGCATTCTTCCAGCCAGCGGAGAAGGAGATGATTACTTTGCTTCATTTTCATTTGCATAACCATATCAAGGCATGGGAACCAAGAAGACCAAGCATGCCAAGTTTTATGTGGAGGTAATGGATGTGGTCCAAACTTTAGGAGGGAAAAAAAGGTCAATGTATGATCTTGATGAGAATGAGGGGAAGGCTGTAAGAGAGGGATAGGAAGAAAATAAAAATCAGCACAAAGTTTCAAGGTTGTCAAACAGAGTAAGAGAGCCCATATGGGAAGAGGCGACCTCATATAATATTTTTGAACTAGAGTTTGATATACCATTTAGAGAGCTTGGTTTTCATGGAGTTCCTTTCAAAGCCTCCGCTTTTATTGTTCCTACGGTAAACTGTTTGGTAGAGTTGGTGGAATTACCTTTCTTAGTAATCATTATTAGTGAGATTGAGATTGTTAACCTCGAGAGAGTATGACTTGGGAAAAAGGAATTTGATATGGCTATTATTTTCAAAGACTTCAAGCGGGATGTACTTCGCATTGATGCCATTCCTCAATCTTCACTTGATGGCATCAAGGGATGGTTGAACTCCATGGATATAAAGTATTATGAAAGCATAATGAACTTGAACTAGTGGCCAATTTTCAAGAGTATTACTGATGATCCAGATAAATTTATTGAAGATGTTGGTTGGGAATTTTTTAATATGGAAGCTATTGATTATGATTTTGATAATTCAGAAGAGTCAAATCAAGGATATGAACCTTTTGATGTAGAAGAGGAATCATAATCAAATGAGGAAGGTTCAGAAGATGAATCTCTTGTGGACGCAAAAGAGGACAAAGAAGAAGAATATTTTGAAGAGGAGGAAGGTAAAACATGGAATGAATTAGAAGCCGAAGCCATAAATGCATATAAGGAAAAAGGAGATGAGTCTCACAGTGAAGAGGAAAGGTGGCAACGAAAGGTAAAAGCTACAGGGAAGTCTCGGGAACCTAATATTAGAGATTCAAGAGGAGTGCCTACCAAGAGGCATAAAGTTAGATGAATTGAGTTCATCCACATCCTTCTACTATTTATTCATGCATATAAATAGTCATCTTGTAATCATAATATTTGAGCTCTATTTACTCATCCTATGCATCAATAAACAACTCAACAAAAGAGATGAAAATTGACATATTAACACAACAATATCCAACTAAGTTATTGAAACTCAACTATTGATACCTCATTCTCCATCCAGATTACAAAATCGTTCCACTTTTTGTTTTGTAACATATTCTTTTCAAATTGCTTTGGATGGCGGTCATGTTTCTCCTCTTGTTAAAACATGGCATATGGACTAGTTAAACTAATTAATATGCAATCATTTACTTTTTCCAACAAAATAAAATAAAATCATTTAACATATTAAATATACTTACAAATGTAAAGATCAACCTACTTGTAAACCTTTCTAGCCACTGTGATGCATGGCACAAATTTTTTGAAGAATAGCCTTGGAGGCCTTGTCCTGAAACATATACTAATTCAATTTAACTATGCACAAATAAAATTTAAATATCGTTTAATCAATTTGATATAATCTTATGAGAAGATTCAAATACCTGCATACTCTCCTCACCGAACTTCCTCCGTGCATCAGACTTCTCACTTAATAACTTTACAAGCTCTCCTCCCGCTACTTTCACCTTACATCAATTGGCAGCACTACGCCTTAGCTTCGGGGAGGGATTTTTTTATCTTCACTTTGTTTGGTTGCACCCGAAATCTCCTTGCGATTTTGAGACATTATTGCGTTTGCTCTTTCTTCTGATGAATTCCAACCTATGCCAAAATCAGTCTCCATGTCATGGATAACTACTTTTTTTCAGGTGCATGGGTATCTTTGAGAATGGAAAATGTAGATGGTCTTTGAACCGTCACAAACATTTTCCCAGCATCAATCATTTTTACTTCCCCTAAAACCACCTCGTATTCTATCTTCATATTGTAGCTACCAATGCAAGATTGAAAACATGGCATGGTGGAACTCTGTGTCCCAAGAGTGGAAGTCTATGGTCCTTGTTCCACATTCTTAGAGTTTATTGTCACTAATTTCCTCCTGGATCTTTTGCTCAATCTAGGACTGGTTGGGGAATCAATTGATTCCCTTTGACACAATTGATTTTTTTGCAATGTTTGAGGGGCATTAATAGATTGTTTTTCTATGTATCTGGCAAGTGTTGTCCAGTCCACATTAACCAATTTGTTCATTACCTCTACCCCCAATATGGAAGCCAATTCCTTTTTATCTTTGTCAGTCTCATGTCCCTATATATATTTTTTAAAATTATATTTCTTCTTTTAAATTTAGAAATAACAAACTAAAAATTCAAATTCAAAGAAATAATGGAAACATTTACAAATCTATAAATTGACAATGAATTATCCCATTGTGGCTAGAGTTTGCTGTCAATGCTCACTTCCCTCCATTGCTTGAAATTTTGAGGCGACCTAGGGAAAATTATTTTTCGTCCAGTCTATGGAGGCAAACGAAGTACACACTGTCAGGTATGAAAGTTTTTTTTTATGGGAAAATATGTTTGTTGGGTTTGCTTAGTGTTGATAACCTAGGGAAAATATGTTCGCTCAGTTTGCTTAGTGTTGATAACCTTATCATGAAAACTCTTTCATAATGCAATCTTGCACGAATTTTTCATGGCATCAGTGACTGACGCAGCTGGACAAAACCAAGCTATTTTTGCATTTATTTTTAGTAGTTGCTCAGCAGTGACCAACCCAATTCCTATATTTTCCAAGCAGTTCACTATTTCCTTGATACCCAGGTTAGGGAAAGAATAAAAAGGAATCCTCGCTTCATGCTATAATATTTTGAGCCAAATCTCAAATGGGTAGGGTAAATTTTTTTGTTGGTTTCTCAAAAGTTTTACAATTTATAATGATGGGACAATTTAGAGGTTGCCTAGACTGGTTAGGCCATGAACCAGTAAACAATCATGAATTCAAATGCAATACAAAGAGCTATAAACAATCACGAATTCAAGAAAGAAAAAAAAATTGTAACCTTACCTATGGTGTCGCAAACTAAATCAAATTTCTCATAAAAATTCAACTTAAAGGCTGACAATCTACACAAGTTATTTGAGGAGGAGAAGATCAACAAGACAATGAGTTTTTTGGTCAAAATTCATAAAAGAAGGTCCAACATGGAAAAGAGTTTGGAGATTCCTTAGCTTTTTGGTTCTCGGTCCCTTAGGCCACTTGGTCTTGTGGACGTCATTAAAATCTCTCATTCATTCATTCATCAGTTGCTAGTAGCACCCTGCTCTCTTCCTTCACGCAACGTTTTTCCCTTTTTTGTCATTTGATTTCTTCCTTCACGCGAGAAAGTTTTAAATTTTTTATTTTGATTCATTAGTTGTGCTTTAGTTGATGTTAGTTAACGCCAACTTTAGCACCGACCTTTGGCCGTTAATGTAATCTGTTTGGGACGTATAAGGCAGAGTCAAGTGCACCTAATTTAGCGCCTATCATTGTTGTATAGTGACTATTTTCATTGTTGTGTATCACATGATCCAGAGTGTTGGACATAATTCCAACTCCTGCCTTGTTTTTGTGACCACCGTTGTCCCGTGGCTCCTTCATCAGCTTGGTGCAATAGAGAGGTTTTTACTGTAGTCCTGCAAGGTGCTTCATCCTTCTTGGCGGCAATGCAGTGAAAGCTTTTATTGTGGCACACGAGTCTTCCTTTTGTTCCTGGCAGTGTTGTGGTGACTCCCACAATCCCACAAGTCTTCTACCATTGGCATGTGGTAGTGCGATGACCACTATTGTCCCAGGGCTCCTTCATCAGCTTGGTGTGATAGAGCAATTTTTACTATAGGCCTATAAGTTGCTTTTTCCTTCTCAGCGGTAGTGCGGTGAAAGCTTCTGTGGTGACATTTTTATTCACAAAGGAGGCCATGGAGAGAGGACATAGATGGCGTAGAAATACTAAATCACTGAGAGGAAAGTGGGTGGAAATAGATGAGATAACGAAATCTGTAGATACAATAGAGGTAAGAAGAGAAAGCAACCTCAACCAAAGGAGGAAGGTGTTTATGAATTCACAAATGCTACAACGTAGAGGAGATAAAGTCATTTTTTTGTCCATGAGCCCTCTGAGGTCAAACTTATTGGTTGAAAATGCACATGAATGGTGATTAAATGTGATTTTATGATCAAGGGAAAAGTTTGAAAATTAGGATAGCCAAAACATGATATCAATATGTCAAATATAAATCTGATGGCATTTTGTGATACGTCCATCTTTTTTCACAATATTATTGAAATTTATAATGTATTATCCAATCTTGACATAAATTAATGCATGTTGTTGATAATTTTAGATGGAGATTGGAGTAAATGCAGAGCCTAAGCGTTCAACTAGCAAAAGAACAAGATATGTACGTGGAAGTGGAACTAAAACTATTAAATCACATAGACGACAGTAGGTGGAAGAGGATATGACAATGGATACTGTAGACACAACAAATGATTGCACTGAAGAAGAGGTAGGTCAGGACTATAGTACATGGGATGAATACTTTGAGAAAATTATTGTTTGTGGATGTTCTGTATGTCGTGGAAAGAAACAATTCAAACAAGCAATTGTATAAAGACATTACATATATGATGAGCTTCTAGTCGGTAGTATGCCTCCTATAATCGATTCAAATCCAATAGGAATTATGGTGAGGAATTTTCAATTTGATATAAATAACATGTATACTTCGTTTAAACATTGTTTTATATTATCTAAATAACTATTTTTTTCTTAATGGATACTTGCAAGATAAAGCTCTTGGTTTAAATTTTCCTGGATTGCCGAATTCTAGCCTAGAGGGCAATGATCATTTATCAGATGATACATCTAACAAAAATATGTGCCAATATACCAGCTCAAAAGATGAGGAATTGATGAAAACAAGTAACAGAACAAGAACCGGTGTGAAGATGCATAATTTGCTTAAAGACAAGGGGAAGGTGGACTACATACCCTATGAGAATGAATGTGATGGAGATGATGACTTACCCCTGAGGTTGAGATCAATTTACAAAGAGACATTTGATCATCGACTATATTGTGCTTGGCCTAGTGATCAAAAACTACCTAGAGTATATGGTGTTTCAATTTTGGGATACAACTACATGATATGACCCTCCAATATTCATGGAGCAAATCTAGGCCTCTTTATTGTCCAAAATTTACATGCGGGATCCAAACATAGAAACACTTCAGAACAAACCACTAGGAGATTAATGCCACATTATGGTCCATCATATTATAGTGGTGAATGGAGAAGGCTAACAGAATATAAGCCTAGCATGTCAACATATGGTCTAAATTCGAATATGTATACACATCATCTCCAATTGGAAAGTGTAAAATAAATGAATAGAGGTCATCTTATGTATATAGATGGACGTGCATACACACACAAAAATATTCTTGAGAATTTATAAATATTAGTAAAGAAGGAAAGGGACCCTATGTAAAAGACGGGTGTCAAGGCTGAGGTTATAAATGATAAAGATGGAGATATGGAAAAAGAAGTTGATAGATTGATAATGGTTGAGGCTATCATGGACCTTACCATTGGGGATGAATTATTGATTGATTTTAACTAACTAAAGTAATGCATAAAGCGAAAGAGGGAAAAGGTCTCAGGATGACTGCTAAAGAAGAAAACAAAGAATAAATGAGTGTGAATTTGATGTTTTATAAACTGTTGTCAAAATTGTGTTTTATAGCAATTGTATAAAAGAGTAGTCTAAAATAGTGTTCCATTATTCAATTGATGTATACTATATTCCTTCGTTATATAATGTTTAATATATATGAGAACTAATGCAAGTTCATGTCACCCGAGGTATTTTTCTATGAAGATTTTTTGGACCCAAAATCAATATTTGTCATACATTATGATCCAAGATTAAGGTGCATGTATTTGACGATGCATTAGTGGATATTGAGCAAAACAATGATGACCCGAAAAACCAGAAGGAGAGGTATTAATTTGCTCGAAGGCAGAGAGAATGGTTATATTCGAGGGCACAAAGAAGACAACAATCGAGTTAGGTAGATGGCCGCGGAAGACAATAACACCAGCTATGGATCCCGGCATAGAAATGATGATCAAACACTGTCACAGTAGCGGTATAGATGGTCTGATTGTTTTCAATGATGATGAAGATGATACAAGTCAAAGATGAGACGATGATAATTAAATACGAAAAAGTATATGGTGGCTAATGATATCTTGAGACGGCAGCGCATATTAATGACCAAAATTATTTTGAATAACCCGCGAAATCATTTGGAAGGATGATTTCTTATGGCCTAAACTTTGGAAATGCTTGATGCTATTATGTTGGCACTTTGGACAATTAAGAAAACATGTTTTATTTTCCTAACGAGCTTTTATTTCCATTATAATTCTAGACCAAACAACATTTGCAAGGATGGCCTTTTACACCAATCTTAATTTGTATGAAGTTCATGAACCTATTGTCAAGCAGTAAATTCCTTTCGTAGACAACAAATGTAAAGGCTTCATTTAATAAAAGATAAGTAGTCTCTTTTTTAGGGTAATTATGCAAAAGTAAAGCGGAAAGGATGGTATAGTAGAAAAATCAGTTCAATCGTTATGTCTTATTTCTCACGCAAAACATGCTTTCATTTTATTTTGCACCCCTTTCCTTCAAAAATTGTTGTTACATAATGATGCCTTGAGAAAATAATATATACAAAGTAGAAATGTTTGAAATTTAACATGCAAGCTTACTTTTGTTACTGCTTGAAAGATCAAGATGGAAATGGGACAAGAAACAAAATAATTTTTTGATTGCGCCAAAGTGAGAAACGGGGATATGAAAATTGTGGACAATAATGGTGCTACAGAAGTGAAAACCGGTTCTCGCGACAATTATTGTTTTGTAACAATTTGAAGGATGAAACACAGCCCTGGTACATATACATAGAAAAATGAAGATTGGAAACTAGTGAAACTGAAAATGTAAACTTTTCTTGTAATATTTTTTCCTTAAACAATAATTCATATACTCACTTACAAAAAAGGGTGAAGCATTTTTTATTCAAACTTTGTTTTATTTAATGGACATAATAGTAAAAGAATATTTATAAGTACAAGAATATATACATTATTTCATAGAAAATAAGGAATGTTTCATAGAATATACAAGTAAAATAATGTATCATCATCATCATATCATTAATTAATACCTATTGCAATATCCTTAAATTGTTCAATCTTTGGTATGAATTGTTGGCAGAAAAAATTAGGATTACTTGGATGCTTCTTCCATTCATTTTGTATCAACATATGTTCGTGAAGACACAAAATTTAATAAAATATTAATGCACGTAACTCACAATTATTTAAATAAGCAACTTTGTTAACTTTGTTATTTTTAAATAGTTTCCATTTTTATATTGAACATGTAACAAGGAAAAATAAGCTCAAATTTTCAAAAAAATTAGTAGCTCTACCAACAACCACAATAAATGCTTTACTGTATCAACATATTCATTCACATAAGCACAATATTGAGGCTCAATAACTGATATTCATTCAAATATAAGAAGAAATAAGTATGGCAAACAAAAGAAAAATACAGAATGATAACACAGTCATGGAGAATCTCTGATAATAAGATGTTGTAATACCCCCCATGTTGTTGATACTTTTGCTACTACTTGTTACTCTTAGGTGTTAGCGTGATACTAGTTTGTGAAGGTGATTAGTTCACTGTCTTGGTGTGTGGATGCATAATTAGATTGATTGAGGATTGTGTTACTTCAATTTATGACATTAAGATTACATTGGGTGTGATGTTTAATTTGATTCAGTAATATAGTTTGATGCAGTGATTTCGTAATTTATTTAACGATGTGATCAATTAGCTAGAAATGTTATTTCATCATTGATATTATAATTGTTAGTATAGTTTTGGTGAGAGGACAGTGTAGCACCACTCGTTTACGAGTGCCCTGCTATGCTGCAATTCCTTCTCACAATTTAATGCTTTAATTATATATATGGAATGTACACAACCTTGTTTGTATGCAGGGATTGCAGGTACAAAGTCTTGATTCCACCTGCTTCGGCAGGCAGGGCGAGCATCAAAATAAACTCTACGGGATTGATGTTGAAAAAAGGAGTGGTTAGGAAAGTGTTCCCGTCCCAAGTTCGTCTTTTGTGAGTCCATTGCTGTCTTTGTTTCTATTCGTCCTTGTATGCAAATGTGTTGTGTCAATTAATATTTTGGTTTGGGATTTAATTTATTTTTAATTCATTTTTAATTAAGTGTGATTTAATTAATTTTGGGTATGTGTGATCAATTATATATCTAATTGATGGAGTTTTAAGTTAATTGTAGTTAAGCTAATTGAGTTATATTTTCTATTAAAGGAATAGTTTAAATAAAATAAATTTTACTTTGTTGATATTTTAAAATGTCTTATTGCTTTTGCATTTTTGAGTTAATTAAATAGTTTATTAAGCTATAATGTTAATAAAAGAAAAATAAATAAAATAAAATATAAATAAATGAATAAAATTGATTTTAAAATTATTAAATTTTCTTTTATTGGAGTTGTACGGGAAGTGGTGGGGAAATTAATGAGTTTGGTTGGGGAAATTATTCCCGAAAAGAAAAGAGGCATGGGGTAACAAAAGTTTCTTCACGGGAAAATTTTGGCTATGAACAGGGGGTAGCTCTGTGTGTGTGAGTTTTTGGGTTTTCTAATTAACGCCGTGGCCGAGAATTTGAGGAATATACCAAATTTCTTGAGGAGGTTTTGGGAATTCTTAATTTGGAGGTGAATTACGGAAAAGAGCTTCATAGCTGGAGGCTTCGTGGCAAAGCTTGGCTCAAATTTTCTTCTACAGCCTACAGGAAATAGGTTCCTTACTGTTTTTATTTGGTTTTGAATTCTTTCCTATTTTAAAAAGATTGTTTGTTTGAAAAAGGCTTGTTTGTACCTTTGTAGAATTTAGAAGTTTCTTTTCTGTGGAGAATATTGTTCCCAGCTACTGCCGTTAAAATTTTTTGTTGCTTGCCTCTGTAGGAATTTACCCAACAAATTAGAGAATCTAGTTAAATAAAATTCTTGAATTAGAAACTCTGAAGGAAACAGTAGAAAAAGAAAAACCTCTGAGGGAATTTTTAAACAAAGCTTCTCTATTTTAAACAAAGGAATTTAGAAAATCGTTGTGCAAGGAAAATTGAGAAAAAAACAGGAAAATTAGATGAGCTTCTGTACAAATTTCTTATTACCTGTGGATAGATATGATGTTTCATTTCCTCATTTATTCCATCTCTCTGGAAGTAAAATAAAAATTACTAATTGAATTCTTAGTATTCTTCTGTTTGTGAAATTAAAATTAATATATATATATATAGATATATATATTATTGATCAATAAACTATATATTGAAATTATCTACATGCCCTGTAGAATTTATTTGTATACCGTCCATATGGAATTAATGAGCTAAATTAAAAAAAAATAAAGAAATAATATATATATATATATATATGACTGACGAAATTTCGTACCTCAGAATTTGTCAGAAAATATATATAAAGAGTTTTAAATTAAAAAATTTAAATTAAAAAAAATATAATATAAATAAAATGAAAATTTTGAGGTGGAGGGGACGGTACCACCATACTCCCCCCACCCCTACGCAGTCCCTTGAGGACTGCGCACAGCAGTCCTTTGGACTGTTGTGGGGAGGACGCAGCCCCCAAGTGGGCCTTTGTTTTAATAAAATAAAATAAAATTTATATTATTTATTCTTTGGTTCTTTTAATTCGGAATTTAGAGTTATTAAAATTAATTCATTTTAATATATATATATATATGTATGTATAGATTATATATATATTTATAAAATGATATATATACAAATATATATGATTTATTTGTAGAATATTATATTCACGATAGTAATTCAAAACGATTTTATATTTTCTTATTTGAAAATTAGAAGTTAATAATTTATTGATTTTATTTGAATATTTTCAATTAGTGAAACAAATTGAGGAAATTAATGATTTGATCTTTGTAAAGAAAATTCTTGTTGTGCGCTAATGTTGTATGATTTGTGGATTTATGTTATTAATCGATTCCTTGATTTTGAGTAAACAGTTGATTTATTTTATGGAGTTCATTATTGAGTCTCTCGAGTTGAGTTAACAACATGAGTGCTCCTTTAATTGGTTAACTTTATTATAGGAGATAGGGTTGTCATTATACTTCCAGAGGTTAGGGAATTTGGCATATTAAGTCAGAAGGCTTCTATTTTGGATATTTGATTCCACTTTCTTTATGGTTGTAATCTTAGGTATACATTGATTTGTGTCGTTTTGTTAAGTAATTGAGTCATAAGATTATAGCGAGATGGTTTTTGCCTCGCGAATTTATATCCTGTGTATTGTCAACTTGAGAGTTCAATCCCTTATGTTTTGTTGTATGTTAGGGATTCTAGGGAGAGTAGCTCTATGTGGGCGCCGGCACACAAAGGGGCTGTCAGGATAACCCACAGTAGAGTTAGTGTAAAAAGTGAAAACCTAACAAATCAATTAGGGGATAGGTAGTAAGCACTATAAGATAATTACAGATTCCTCACTCACTTGTTAGGGCTCCCAAAGACTAAAGGTGGCCGAGAAGGCCGTGGTTGGCATAATCGTGATCTTGTTTCTACGAGGAATGCATGATTCTGCATGAGTCACCCTATGGGGTGGCGCCTTGAGATAGGCAGTCAGGATAACCATAGATGGAGGCGGCACCTTGTGATAGGATGTCAGGATAATCCATGAAGGCCATGCAATGACACTCTCCTCTAGTTTTTCCCCCTTAGTTGTTTTAACTAGAATCCTCTGGAAGTGGTCTATTGATGAGTTTGGTGATTTGTTGTTATGTTTTGGAAGTGGTTTATTGTTATTACTTGGTGTATATTGTTGTCATGCTTTGTTAGTAGACTTTTGTTGTTATGTTTCCTATGTGTGTGAATTCTCTTTCCATGTTTGGAGTTGAGTATTATGTGTTACTTTAGACGTCTTGGTCGGGAATCCTTTCTTAACTACTCCTAGCATGGGGGTGGTCGGGTGGAACGTGCTTCGCACCCCGTTGGGTTTTCCATTTGGCAGTTGTTCCTTCAGTGCAGAGATTGTGGTGACAGTTTGTTCCAGATTTATGTTCCTTCAAATGTATATATATTTGTACTTTTGTCATATCTTGTAAATTGTAATTAATTCTCCCATGTGTTGGGATAATGTATTTTGAAACTTGGACAATTGTTTATTGAGATTTAGTTTGTAACACGATGTATTGTATTATCACACTTTGTAATTCAAACATTATTCACGAATGTAATTATATTTGATGTTGTAACATGTTGTGTAATTAAGTTCACATTGTTTCCAAGATTTATTGGCTATGTAATTCTCGTATAACATCTTTATGGTTCGTTCTTGTTATAATGTTTATCGTTTATAAATGTTTATATGAAAACTTATGTTAGTGGAAATGAATGTTAGATTATCAAATTTGATAATGGGTAGATTACGTAATGTCTCTTCGTGTACCCCAAGGGACTTAGGTGTTTAGTTTGTAATTGTATATTATGTTAGTTGCAATAGTTAACATAGTACTTTTACTTTATGTTTTAAAAAAAAATTATTGTGTACGTAGTTGTCCTTTGGGGTTTGCGTGATGGGGTGTTCCAGATGTTCTCCATTATATTGCTTCAATTGATATATATTAATAAAAAAGTCTTCAAAATGGAAATGATATATGATGATGATAATTTAAAACTAGGCCTTGGTTTCCTATTTATATAGGAAGCAACAAGCTACAAGCCTTTTACAAAAAGAAACGACCTTTCATAACTACTTTTACTAACAACTATTTAATTAGCACAATTAAGGAAATAACAAGACTTAAGACATTTTGACATATGGTTCCATTATTCAATGTAGAAAACCTGTGATCATTGATTTGGAAAAGTCTTCCTCTCCATGATGAACATCCAAATGCTCTCGCCTTAGTGTCCTATTCTTCTGAAACCAAATACTTTTCCTCCCACTGACACATCATAAAATTTGATGGCCACTTATATTCCTAGATCTTTTTCATGTTTGCAAGATGAGTTTGCCATCAACTATCCAGTAATGCCTTTGTATCATTGACAAACTTTAGGTATCCTACATCAAGAACAATCAACCCATCCATGATTTGATTTAGCCTAGGAAGATTGGTATCATCATCCTCCTGTATATGAGTTACACACTTATGAACAACTTGACTAAATTCTTTCTTCCACTTATCCGAGTCCTCCAACTGATCACCATCTCTCATGATTTCAGGTATATACCACTGTTTGCAGGTATGGAATAAATCCATTCGCGTTAAAATTTTTTTATCAAACCCTTGTACATACTGAAATTCATCAATAATCATCTTCATAGTTTGTTCAATTGTCTTTAATGTTGTGAGTGTATCAGGACTTCTTTGAAGAAATTTGCATAACTTAGCCGAAGTGTGGTGAATAGGCTGCCACCTTTTGAACAAAGGATATAATACAAGCA
>VDFB02174162.1:0-14245 GCA_007258455.2 Sequoia sempervirens
GTAGAAATGACTTAAAACAAGAATTAACTTAAGCCATTCGTTTCTTAATAGGAGTCTAGATGAAAATATCCAATTTTAAATTCCTTTATTATTCAATCTCTTCTTAACAAATAAAAAAAATTATCTATTTAAAACTCATTTTCTTTTATAAGTAATTTTCTATAAATAATATTCCTGTAATACTCACCTAAGGAATGTATATATATTATACATTTATATATATTCCAATCAGCAAATCTAAATTCACATATCGCTGAATTATATCACATAAGAGAGATATAAATACAAGAATTCCTTAATCAGTACACACTTATGCATATCGAACAAAAGAGACAAGTCTCGAACATTATAAACTTATATATATATATATATATATACATATATATACATATATACATACATATATATACATATAGATATATATATACATATATATATATATATGTATATACATATATATATATGTATACATATATATATATATGTATATATATATATACATATATATATATATATAGATACAATCAGATCGACTTCAATCCAAACACAGGTACAAGCTTATGCTAGACGCACATTCTCCAGGTTAGCATGTAGATTAACAATTCTATCATCCCATGAGATATAGAGAATAAATGAGTGGAACTTCATTACGAAGCTAACAGGGAGTTAAATACGATATAAGGAATGTAAACCACAGAGATGCCATGACTATCGAGCCATTCCCAGAGGAATCGATCCAAAATATTAAGTGCTTAAGAAAACCAAAAATGGATCAAGGTACTCAAGCCATCGACTGGAGATCAGGTCAAGATATCGATTATTAAACTGGAGATAAGATTAAAGATATCATTTTTAGAGCCAGAGGTTACGATTAACTAAACAATAGATTCAATAAAGAAACCCGTAGTTGAAAGCAGAAAGGCCTTGTTATATTCTCTTACGATTTTGATGCGCTAAGCATAGGCTTCCACTGCAATCAAATGAGATTAATTGTGGAGCACTTGGTCTCCCAGGTAACTTAAAAATGACAGTTAGGATAAGAATTAAGAGGAGCAATGATTGTATCTCCAGATTGGTTGACATCACAGAAGAAAGAGGGAACTGTGTGAACCATGGTTGCAGGGCATAGATACTAAAAGAAAGAATTGTTGTTGTTCTGATGCCATCTATGGCATCATGGTTCCATTTCGTATAGTCACCAACAAGAACGTTACAAGCCTACAAGATGGGGAAATATTCTTAAAAGAAAATAAATTTAATGTTCCAGGAATTGGCTTAATGCCAAATACAGTCCAATATTGTATTAAAGATTCAAAGCACATAAATCCCATGATACAGATGATTAAATCTCACAACGATATACAGAATGAGAAGGATTCCAAAGGGCAGAGGGGGCTACACTGATAACACAGTAAAAGCTTTAGTTTTCCAAGAGGAAGAGAACAAAGCCAATTAAAAGGGAAGGAATTCTTTACAAAGATGAAATTCATTAATTCAAGATTTGGACTCAATGCCAGTTGCAAATAACATTAAAGCAAAATTATGACAAGGGAAATTTCCTACTAGAATAATTGATTCAAGAACAATACCAGGCACAAATGCAAACAAGAACATACAGAGCTAAATTCTAGGATATCAATCACAAATCTATTAATGAATTACTTCAAATAAACTTAACAGATGAACACTTTAAAGAACAGAAGAACCTGGGTAGATACAAATCTCTGAGCTGAAAGTATTGTCGGGACAAATCTCCAGCTGTAGCTTGAAACTCTTTCAAAGCTTCAAACCCTTCAACTCTGACACCACAGTAATATTTCACAACCCTCCAAGAACAAATTTCAGAGTTATTTCTTCACTACCCTCTCTAGAGGACTTTCCTCGAAATGAGAATAAAATTTTCAAGAACAAGAATCCTGTGCAACAACATCAATGACAATAATTCTAGAAAAAGCAAAGGAAAGCTTCCCAAAAACCTCCAAGCTTTCATGGTAAAAACATAAAACAAGAATTAGATTCTTTTCTTTTGGGAGCAATAAAACCAATTGCCTCTATGGAGTTAACTCCACTTCCCTTTAATCACACCTCCACTACTATTTGGTTACCATCATTTTCGAGAGTTTTTCCATTTCAAACTTTGTTTAATTAACCTTTCACTAACTTGGCACACAATATTCCTTTATTTCATTAATTTATTATATTAAATTTCTTATATAATTTATTTATACATACATATTAGTATATATATATGTGTGTGTGTGTGTGTGGGCACACACATATACGAATTTAAATATAATATATATACATAATTTAAATATTCTATTTTAAGAATTAATTCTTAACTTAATATAATTTAATTCCATAACAGATTTACTTTAATCCTTTAATTTAATTAAACTTTTATTTTCATAACAAGGCCTTCCAACTTGACATTCAAAATAAAATAAAATAATTAAACCAAGTACAAGACTCAGGAACGACTCCAAAATATTTCAACACATATCAATTGAAAGCATGACGAAGGTTAAACAACCACATGTAAATGAAACGATACCAATAGACTTACTAACGAGGTTCAACAACAAAGATTCATCCTTGAGAAGGATGATGGCTCAAAGTGGGGAACCTAGTGTACCTTCGATCAACAACTCCATTGGGCTCTGACATGCTCAGACCTGATAGACAGGTGGATTCGGTGCCCTGTACCTACAGCTTGCAGTGAAATAAAGTGTTGAGCATGTGCAAAAGGACATAATTAGTCACACCATGATGGGGAAATCACAGAGTCACAGGGCGCTCACAAGCGAGTGATGCGACACTGTCCCCATCACCAACACATAATACTAATATCACAACATGATAGCTCATACATTAATTCATACATAACATCATCACATCCATGATACTAAAAAAGAAATCAACTAATCTACTAAACATGATATAAATATGAACATCAGAAATCACATTATCATCGAGCTAACATCATAATGTCATTAATATCACTAAACTAAGCATCATAATATTATCAAATAGTCTCAACATCTATTCATTAAAATATCAGCATGTCTGAATAGTATCCCACAGAGTCATAATGTCTAACATGCAGTAACATAAGGTCTAACAAACATCATAAAGTCTAGATGCATATCTAAGAAGCTATCTAAACAAAGAAAACTGAGGGGGCATCACATCCTCCCCCCTAGGACCAGGCTTACTCCTGGAAGTTTGCAAACAAAATGGGTAACACAAACACACACACACACACACGCACACACACACACACACACATCTAGGATACATCCTCCCAAGAGATAGAGAAATCGACACTAGGATCCCACTGGACTCGCACTAGGACCATGACTTGCCCCCTGAGGGTCAACTCCCGACGTTGCAAGAAGTGCATTATTTCCAAAGAACGATGTTTGTCCTCTACCGGATGCCTCCCCAACTGCACCTTAGCTGCTCGTCCTGGCATTTATCCACCGCGGAAAACACCCTATGTGATCTGCCCTCATCACCTATTGTCGGCTCGGAAGTCGACAGTCTCTGACTAAATCCAAAAGTTCCCTTCTGAGGACATTGTTGAGCAATGTGACCCTGTTGACCACACACGAAACATCTTATACCTCTATCGAATCCTCTATCACCTGTAGATGCACTATACCGTGAAAAACCACCTCCACTAATCGTAGACTGAGAACTCTGTGCTGGCTGCTAGAAACGATTATGTTGAGCTCGCTGCCCACTCTGATCTCTCCTAGTTTGATAGCTATCATCCTAACGAGATCAAGAATTCTTATGTTTAGACTATGAGGGTTGTTGTTGTTGTAGTTGGCCACCCTTAGAGGGTTCCTGCTGACTCCTAGATGGACCCGCTAACTGAGACTGAACACCTCATGAACTGAACCTTGTCGGGGGTGCACTGCCAATCTGAACTCTCATCTACCCACCCAAGGCCATAGCTAGATTCTCCTCAACAATCATACTTTTTACAAGGCTACCTCCATGTTCTTCGGCTCGAACACCCAAAATCCACCACTAATGTGGGCATTTAAGCCCCTGATGAAATGTTGTACTAGCATGCCCTTGTCATCTCCAATTCCAGCATAATGCTTAAGTTCATAGAATTTCCACTCATATTGTTCCACTGACATTGCCAACTGTCTCAACTCATGAAACTCATCTGCTCGGAATTGTCACCAATGGTCAGACAAGAATCAAGCCCTAAATCACTCAAGGAACATCTCCCAAGACACTGAGTCTATATCCAGATGGAGCTTCTACTCCTCAAGACACCACCACGTGGAAGCAAACCCTCAAAGATGCATTATGGCGCATTTAGCCTTGGTATTTATTCCATAAGTGTTCATAACAAAACATTGGTTTAGATCGATAAGCCAAGTCTCTGATTCTAGTCCACTGCTTGACCAATCAAATGTCGGAGGACATACTTAAAGTAGGTCCCTCATTTGACCAGCTAAAATGGCATCCTGCTCAACAACTAACTCCCTCCTCCTGGGAGATCTCTCTCTCTCTCCTAAATCACTAACTGCTCTCCTTCCTATCTCGAACCAAGCCAGGAAATAACCTCCTCTAATAATTGGCACAATTGTGCGCCCTCCATGCCAGGCTGACCCTGATTCTGCCCTACACCACCCTAGTTGTTCTGTGAACTCTGATGCTCCTCACGATCTGACTCATGAGAACTTTGTGGAGGTGAATCCTGGTGATTGGCCCCATGGCCACCACCATGACCTCTGCCTCGCCCTCGATCTCTACCTCGTCTCCTAGGCATGATCCTACATAGACAAGTTCAGGGTATTAGACGAGGTCAAATTAAGGAAACTTAAACTTCAAACTTTACATCTAAGACAACTTAATGGGCTAATTGACATACCTAGAGCACCCAGTGTTTAAACTTGGGCTCTGATACCATGTGTAACACCCCGCCAAGAACTCTAGAGGACAAATCCTAAACAACTGAAAATGGACAATTTTTTTTTCTAAGTGCAATGTCGCGCAGTAAAATTGAACGTAACTTTAATTATTTCCCTAAGTCCCCTAGGGTACGCGACTGCATTACTTATTTTCCATTATCCAAAATTACAAAATCAACAATTAAACACAAATCATCATTAAGTATAACATTTATTCATCACAAATGAACATATGAACCATGAGAAACATCCATTATATAACATAGAAGAATAATTGATTACTCCCATTTCAATTAACAAGTACAATGTCATTGATTACATAATTCTTTACATTCATGAGATACATCAACTCAGTGTTTTAATTTCAACAAGTACAATCACACCTCCTCGATACAAGTGAGGAGTGCACCACATAGGATACATGAAACATGATAGAGTTACAATACATTTACAATTACAATAATCAACCTTCCAAGAGTAGATGATATGTCGAAGACAATGGATAAGATGAATTGCCACATCACGAACATAAGGGGAACACAATGGAGAACGTAACATGCTCCACCCAACCACGTGAACCCAAAGGTTCACCCCCTGTGCTTGGAGGTAACAAAGGGCCCCACCAACTGATAGTTAAGGACTAGATATCACAAGGTTGACAAAACTCACAACACAAGACGAACACATCAAAAAGAACAACAACTTCCATGAACATACTTCCAAAGGCACATAGGTACTCAAGGTAAAACAACAAGTACGAAAACTCATGGTTGTGGTAGGGGAAGTGTCATCACATAATTGGATATAGGTTATCCAGGTAGTTCTTCCTAGGCCCTGGCCCCCATCCTGGGTTATCCTAGTAGCCTCTATCGAACTATGGCCCCTCATACCAACTTATGCAGAATCAACCTACTTCTCATGGAGACGAAGTAGTTGATGTAACTAAGGGTAAAATTTAGGTTAGCATGATTAGATCATAATAAAATCAAACCCAAAATAAGTAATGAAGCACAAAGGAGAGAACAAGAAAATAAAAGGAAAGAGTTTACCCAATATCTTCAACCTCCATGATTGACCTCCATTACACCTTCTCAAATTGTTGCAAATTACAGTTTGCCCTCAGATTTTGTGTGAGAAACAATGACTTGTGCCAAGACCAAAGCAAATGTTAAAGGATTTGAATGAATATGCTATACTATGCAACTATGCAACTAGTAAGCAAAAGACTATAATATGCCTAAATGCCAAATGAGAGATGAAGTATGCCTAATGACCAGAGCTAAAATGACAAGATTGCAAGAAATCTAGATAGCATGAAATGACAAAATGAGACCAAAATTGCCATTTTATAGAAAATGCAATTTTGAATGAATGGCCAAGATTGAAGATTGAGAAATGCCCTAGAATCAATGGACAAGATTCAATATGACAACCCACAATTAGGGTTAGGGAAACAATAGGGTGAATTCAAAATGAGTGGACAAGATTTGATTTAAGAAAATTGAATCAAGGGATAAGAATGCATGTGATAGAAAAAGAGGGAGTTAGAAAATCAAATAATAATAGAAACTATTTACTAAGAGGGAAAATTAGAAAGTGGGACAATTTAAATAAATGATTTTATATAAATTTAGAGGAAAAGTCAAATAAGACAATTAAATAACTAAAGATAATTATTTAATTAAGGATGAAATGGAGAAGGTGGCCAATAATTAAATAAATTAAGAAATTTATTTAATTATGAGAAGACATTAGATATTAATGGCATATTTAAATAAATAAATAAAGTCTATTTATTTAAATAATCAGGAAAGAGTAAAAGATGTGAATTAATTAAATAATTCTTAATTATTTAATTAATAGTTGAATTTGGACAATAGAAAAAATATGATAAGACATAAAAAAATGTGGTTTGCGGGTCTAGGACATTTTTATGTGTCTACATTTTTCCCCTCTTTGTCATAATGCAGTTTGTCACATTGTGACAAATAAAATAAGTCAAAATATGCCCCAGTGAAAAATAGGATGAGGAAGAATGACGAGGAGGTAGCGGTTTTCCCCCTCAAGAGGACAGTCAGGTTCCAAGAACATGAGTGTGCTCTTGAAAATGGACGAGAAGACTAGAAGATGAAGGGACAAAGATATGTTAGTGTGAAAGATATTAATGATGAAGGTGAATACTAGACAAAATGTTAGAGGGGAAACGAAGAAGGGTTAGACGGGAAAGAAACCTTCAACATTTTCCAAAGTACTAATAGGCGTTGCTCGAATCATCATTGGGTGGTAAAAATGACACAAATGGACAACAAACACCATGGTATGACATAGACCAAGGTGTGCAAGGTCATTCACTTGCAAAATAGACAGTCACGGACAAAGAATGTCCTAACTCATACTAAGGGCCAAGTTGCCCCAGTCTTTTTGTCAAAACAATCCATAAACAATAGTCAAAGAAAAACAAAATAGGTCATGAGATGTCATCGCACCTCTAAATCCTTCATGGGACATCCTTGAGGTAGCTAGTAACATGACCAAGAGACAAAATGATAAGACAAAAATAGACAAAATAGTCAAAAGATAAGACAAAAATGAACCAGAAAGATTAACAATCATTTAATTGTGTTTGTCAATGTTTGTTTGCCAAAGGTTAATTACGTGATAGTGACAGTTTGACAGTTTGATAGTTTTGATGAATTACCAATTCGACGGTGTTGATGGTTTTGACGAGGTCTATTGTCAGGAAGGACACATCCTGAAAAAAGAAAATGACATTTTGACGAGGTCTAACTCCAAGAGGGACACATCTTGAAGAGGACCCAAGAGTGACGAGATTGACATTTTGACTAATGTTTTGGCAATTTGACTGATGTTGACTATATGATTGATTGGACTATGTTGTTTGATTTTGGTTTAGGATTGAAATGTTGTTGTTTGCAATCACTAACTTGTGTCTAAGTTTGACTATGTTTGACTTATTTGACCGATGTGACTATGTTTGACTTATTTGACTGACACGACTATATTTGGCTTACTTGACTGACGCGACTATGTTTGATGAGACTAACATTGGAATTATGTGACGAATGCTAAAGACTAACCTAGGGAGCCTCGAGGGTGCATCGACAGATGGCCTTGCCTCATTTTAGTCATAGAGGCAACGTAATTCGACAATGATAAGGAGTGACTTGACTGACATGATGGACTTTGACTCTGTTTTTGGGATTTTTGAGTGTTATCTAGATGTTTTTTTGTTTTTGACATGTTTTAATTTTTTTGGATTTTGACATGTTATGATTTTTTTTAAAAAAAAATTTGTCTTCTGATGAATATTTGATTTTTTTTTTGACTTTTTGACATTTTATGATTTTTTTTTTTGTCTTTCTTTAGGACATTTTATGATTTTTAGGACTTTTTGAATGGTTTAAGAGCATAACAACAAATGCATGTGAATGATTCCTACGCATGAGAATCCAAGTACAAACATGATTGTACCCCTAGACAAGCTAAATACCAATTGATAGGTGATGACAATGTTGTTTGACGTGGGAAGGACACATCCTGAAACAATGTAAGGATGACGATAATGTAACGAAAGATTAGGGTCTGCAGTCGTGCTAGGAATAAAGCCAAGGAATATGTTGGATGATGTGCCTGCACAAACGAAACTCATTGCATTTGGAATGACTTGGTTAGGACTAGATGGGATGATGGAGTATCCTTAGACTATTTTACAAGGGAAAGCCAAGATAGGTGATAGACATGAAAGGATGAGAGGTGGCCTTGGTAAAGGATGAGAGACATGAGACTAAGGGAATTGTCATATGATTTTCAAGGACTATGTCGCATAAGGATAATGAGGTGATGAAAGTAATGACATGCCATTGCATGAATAGGGTATGACCAAAGGATAGACATGTCAAGAGTTTTTCCCAAAGCATGATTGATGCTTGCATGTTTTATGTCAAGACCAAGGTAGGTGGGAAAGTGGACGGGAAAGATATGGATTAAATGGTCAAATGCCAATTCCATGAGGAAGGCATGGGAAATGAGACGACTTTCCCCCAAGTGTAAAAGTCCACGTAGACAATTTATTTTACACATGACGCCTGTTTTCCAGGTTTTCATCATGGTACTTATCTAGGGTGCTTGTTTGCCAGGTTTTCACCATTGGACGAAATTTTTCTCTTTACTATTTTTTTTTGTTTGTATTTTATATGGATGGGACATCTTGGATGCTCGTTGATTATTCTGTAGCTTTTCACAGTGCTAATGTAGAGACTGGTGTCATGATATCCCAATAATGACCTTTTTGAAGTAGTTTCCTTGTCAGGATCATAATACTTGCATACAACTGATTTATGTCACTGTGGTCCTTTTCAATACTAGAGTTGGCCTTATCAGAATACGCACATCACGATAGAGTTCCATGAGAGTCCTTGTGGTAAAGAGTTGTTGCTATGATGTGACGGATTTGTGATGTGGGATCTTTGGACTTTAGACGAGATGTAGGATTATGACGAAGGATGGTAGATGTGGACAAATTGTTTGGACATTTAGATGAATCACTTTTTATTTTCCAAACTTGGGATGATGGATGACAAAATTTGGAGGGACGGAATTTGGAACCAACAATCCTATATGCCTTGCTTGATGACCACTAAGATGGAGGTGAACATTTGTTATATGTGGGAGTCCTCTTGTCTTGTGGCTCCACATTTTGATTGAATTTTTCTTTTGACATATTTTCTTTATTTGATCCATTTTTCTTTGGGATCCATTTTAACTGCATTTGTCCACTTGAATTTTTGTTTGATTCAATGGCCTTTGATATTTTCTTTCGATCTTTTGATCTGTATGACTTTTGTCTTTGTTGGTTCCAAAGGGAAGGTTTATTTATGATCGAATGATGGGTTGTGGTGTGGATGGAGGGAGTGTTGGTAGCAATTTTATGACAAAGATTACTAATGGACTCAATTTTGACATTTGCATCTAACAAGGTTTCCCCCAGTATCAAGGAGGTACCACTATCATTAGATTCTCTAACTGAGGAATAGCCAAGACCTTGATGTATAGGAGTTTCATAAAATTGCATTGGTTCTTGAATGCCTTGCTCATGTATGCCTAGTCCTTTACCTTGATATTGCATGCTTTGACAAAAAAAATTTGCGATGGGGTATTTATTGTTTTGAAAGCAAGATGCTAACCCATCATTGTGTATGTGGACACTATTACTTGGAATATTTTCATTGGCAAGAAAGCCTACTCTGATAAAAGTAGATGATCCTAATTGATAGGATATCTTAGTTTCATTGACACGTTGTATGTCTTTCTAACTAATATCTTTGGTCTGATCTTGTGACGTGTCAGGTTCAGATGATTCCATTGATGCTTCCAAGTCAATGTCAAAACTGTCTTTATGTTCATTGTCATAGAGTCTAGTAAATTCGGCTATAGCTTGATTATTTGCAAATATGTCCATAATGGAAGACTCTTGTTCTAGAGGGAGATCGTCTGTGTGTCCCATGGAGGCAAGTGTCTCATTTTGGAAAGTGTCGATAATCGGTGCCTGAATAGGGTCATCAAGTGTTTGGTCATGAATGGCGTAAAGGTCAAGGAGTGGATCATTTTGGACTTCTTGGTCAAAGATGGGGTTGTCTTGGATGATATGACTGGGATTGGAATCTTTGTCAAGGATAGTTGTATTTTGGATGCTATGATGATTGTCTAGGAGGACTTCTTGGATGGATTGAAAGATAGGGTCATGGGATGGGCTACCTTTTTCGTGACATGAGAGTGATGTTATGATATCATGCTTTGGGTTTTCATCGTGACATATGTCCTCAAGTTTAGACAATGGGATGGGACCTTGGAGACCATGACTAAACGTGCTTTCATGACTAAATGTATGTTGGAACAAGGTGTCTTGGAAAGGATTAATGGATGAAGGGCTAGGATAAGATATGGAGACTTGGAAGGAGTTGGTGGACGAAGGACTAGGATAGGACATGGGGACTTGGACTGAATTGGTTGGTGAAGGACTAGGATATGACATGGAGACTTGAACTGGATTGGTGTAAGGTTGACTAAGATAGGACATGGAGACTTGGGGATCGATATGGTATGATGTGGAGACTTGACATGGGTTAGTGGATGGTTGATGAGACATGTAGACTTGGATGGTATTGATAGGTGAAGGACTAGAATATGACGTGGAGACTTGGAATGGACTAGTGAACAGTTGGCTTCCCTTGTCAAAGTTAGGATAAGGGTGAGAAATGGACATTTGTTGCGACCTAATGGCATGGTTTGTGTTAAGGGACTTTTAATAGTGAGGGTAGATGGATGGAGGATTAGGATTTATGGGTTGTTGGTAAGAAGGACATTGATTTTTGGATTGAAGGAATTTCTTTTTGAATTCCAAGGCTTGTTGGTATTGATGATTATAGAGCAATTCGTATTCAACTTGACTAGCAAGAAAATCAAGGTCCATGGAAGACATGTTAATGAAGTCTAAAGAATGACAATGCAAATGTATGACTCAAGCCTAAGGTGTGTGACCGAAGTTTTGTTGATTTTGGATAGAGACCACTAAGGAAAGATGTCTAAAGACTAATTGAAAATGCCTAATTTCGGACTTAGATAGTGACAGTGATTTGTTAAAATGACAGGAAAATGCGTCGTTTCAGGTCACAAATGCATTGCAGTCTTCTAGATGCGTCAATTAAGGTATCAAATGCTTTGTAGAAATACAAATGCATTGCAACAGTTTGACAGTGTCTGGTCTCGAGTTTGATAGTGGTCTTACTATGACTAGCAGATGCGTAGCAAGAGGTGGAAAATGTGTTGTAGAAGGTCAATTGTGTCACAGTTTGAGTAGATGTGTCGTTATGGATAGTAGATGCAGCTCAAGATTTCAATTGCGTTGTAGAAGTTAGCGAATGCGTTGCAAGTTTGAACAGGGTCTAGTTTGATGGGACACGTAGTTCAACACAAATAGATGCATTTTTCTTGTCTGTCAAATGTGGTGTGGAAAGTCAAGTGTGATATTCTAGACAACAAATGCAGTGCAATATAGTTAGATGTCATTTATAGTTTGGAAAATGTGATGCAGCAAGTCAGATGCGTTTTGTAGAGCAGCAAATGCATTGCAATCTGGATAAAGTCTAGTTTTTTTGCAGTTTTTGCCAAATTTTGGAATTGTTTCAAGTTGGAATGATTGTTTCCAAGTCTGAAAATGATGTTTAATTGTTCATTTGGTCTAAAAAACACTTGGAAAACACATTGTATTTGAAATTTTATAAAAAAAAGCACATAGAAGACAAGTACAACCCTATGGTTTGAAGGACTATATTCTTTTGGATTCTATGTAGATTTTACTCCAACCACACTTATTCTTAGCGAATGAATTCAGAAGCTTGGCCACACAAGCTCCCCCTTACAGTGCACTCACTTCTCAGGTCAACCAAGCTTCTAGCCCCCATAAAACTCCCATGGCAGGTTGATCATCTCTACTAAAAACTACGAGAATGTGGATGCCTTGGCAACGATCGTTGTTGCACCAAAGAATAGATAAAGGTTTTTGGCCTACTATAACAAGGGTTCTAATACAAGAATTTTTTTTCGTGGGAGACCATCCATGCGGCAAGAGACCTGTTAGCTCTTAAAAATGCAGGCAGAATGCCTCAAGAGGTTGCCAATCTCTTGATACGCTTTAGGGTAACAGACAAGGTCAAAAGCTTTTAACCTTCTACTCTTCAGGTGCTGCTAAACCTAGGCGGGTGTACCTAATTGAATGAAGCAGACTTTATGCACTTATGATTATCTTTCTCACAGTGATTTGTCCACAATGGAAAATGGAAGTGAAAAAATGAAATCAAACTTGGTATAAATAGCAACATCAATCTTTTGATCTAAATCCTAAAATGTTTAATTAACAGATGTAAAGAAATTGAATGAATCCAAATGATGAAATTGCAGAGACTAGTGCCTTATTGGGTATGCGGAGTCGAATGAAACAGAAGTGGGCAACTTATTCTGGCAGAAACTCAAATTGTTGGCATATATTTTGTTTATAACTTGTATAAACATGCAAGATATTGACTACTAAGCTCTACTTTAATAATCCAGATGAATCTCCCTGATTACTGTGATAAACCAAGAGGATTTAATCTCTCCTTGAGAGAACCAGTTAATTAATCACATAGATACAACAAATGTGCATTGATAAACTGAAAATAAACTTGTTATATCAATTTAGACAACCAGAAAGAATCAACTTGGAGACAGCTTAACAATACTTTTCAATAAATTCAACAGACAATTGACACCAGGGATAAACTGCCACACCACTACAGGATTTGACACCATTTTCCGACGGTCGTTCGTCGGTCGTTCGACAAATCTATGTCGGAAGAGCGACGCAATGGCGAAAATTTTTTCGTCGCTGTTTTTTCGTCGCAAGGCCGACGAAAAATTAAACGTTGAAATAACGGCGAAGAATCGTCGGTCGACAGCATCATGACATACATCAGGATTTTGTCGGAATATCGACGAAAACTTTGTTTATCCACCGACGAACTGCACCAGAAGTTCATCGTCGGCTCGACGAAATGGGAAAACATTTAGCGTGGAAACATGGAAATTTCGTCAAAATAGCGACGAAATACAAAATTAGTAGCGTCGAAAGAACACAAAAAGTTCGTCGAATATGCGACGAAATAGGCAAGTAGTAGCGTCGGAAGAACACTAGAAGTTCGTCGAATGTTCGACGAACTAGTCGTCGCAGCTATAGAAACTTCGTCGAGGCTTTCTATTGATTCGTCGGTTGTTATCGTCGAAATTGCGACGAAGAAGCAAAATTTAAAATATATATATATATTATATATTCGTGGAAATGTACCATTGCGGAGACTGACGACTGATCATACATATAGACTGCATATTGGTTTGATGCTTCAAACGATGCATTTCTTATATTGAAAAGTGCATTACCTTATTGAGCTTCTCTTTGTTTTGAGTATAGTTTAATATTCTCTACTTAACAAGGCCAACCATGTGACGGTGGAAGCTCATTTGGCTCCCCCCTCACATCACTCTCAATTCCCCATACCCAATCATATAACATTAATCATTGATTCATCCATTAATAACATATAACATTCATTCATTCATCCATTAACATATAAAATTCATTAATTAACATATTCACCATCATTCATTAACATAATAATCATTCTTTCGGTTTTTACATATTATCAAAAATATGGTTGTCATGATATGATTACAATCACTTTTTGTTTCTTTTCAAA
>VDFB02174163.1:0-48921 GCA_007258455.2 Sequoia sempervirens
TCTAACTGTAAGCAACTAATTGTTTGCCTACGGAATGGGATTCAAATCTTACGTACTACTGGCAAACTGGTAATGTGCAGAACATAGGATAAAACAGTAAACTGAAAGATATCATATTTGAACACCAGAAACTTTATTCATCATCAGAAATATCATGTACAAAAGAGTATCAGCAGTGATTGACAATAAACATCGGCCTCAAAGAACTCATTCATAATCATCTACTGACTATCCCAGCCCGACTACATATAACGCTCGGCGGTGGTTAGATAACCAACCGACACAACGCTTCATAACAACATTAACATTAACATAATCGGAACATGCTTTCCCGAAAGTACATGACATTATTATTCTTTACTAATCTATAGTTTTATTAACAATTGGCCGACTACGACCAAGGCCGACTACGGCCGACAACCAAGTAAAATATATGACTAACATCATCCCCCCCAAAAAAGAAATCGTCTTCCAGACGACATACATACAGCAAGATAAGATCACTGAGAAGTAGGGAGAAGGGAGTGCGTCCCTGGATGCACAGATGACGTCGGAGTGGTGGAAGAATGCTCTGCTCGTAGGCGCCTTAGCTCCTCCGTACGTGTGCAAAGCTGCCGATCTGCCAGGATCTCCCTCTCCCTCGCCGCCTTTACCATCCGGGCTGCCTCCATCAGTTGGCTCTTTGCCTTCTCCGCTTTTGCATTCCTGGCCGCCAATTCCACCTCTTTTGCAGCCAACTGATCCTCCAACGCTTTCACTCGCTGCTGCCATGCTGCCTCTTTCTGCTGTGCTTCCTCCTCCAAGGCTACCACCCGAGGCTCCAAGACCTCCAATCGAGCTCCCCTCTCACTGGCAAGCCGAGATTGTTCAGTCAAGTCATTCTGAATGCTCTTGATGGTCGCAGCGGACTCATCCTTGACCCTCTGCAGGAGTCTATAGGCGTCCACTCGACGTGATACTGCTACCTCGGTGGAAAATATTTGGCGCTTCATCAGAATAAAGACATCTCGGAAGGCAAGCTCTATGTAGTATAAACTCTCCAGAACGCCTGCATCCCGTCCTACTAGCCTCGGTGGTCGACCCCGCCAGGCTCTCATCATAGCAGGAGTCTCTCTTGCTGGCCACCCCTCGCCAAATATCCGTGCGAACTCAGCCTCACACCCTATCTGCACAAATCCTCGGATGCGGTGAACCTCCTGGCCCACTAGAGGCGATCGGCCAATCCTCAGGTCCCTGGAGACCTGTCCCACTCGGATCATCAGCCTGCCCATATGCTCGAGCTCCTGTACGTATTGTTGCACGGTGCCTACTGGATCGGCTGGGTCTGGCTGTGACATTTCTACTACAAATCCCTCCGCCGAGTCCCCCTCCTGGTTCTCCTCCTCGTCGGGAGGTGTGCAAGGTTCTGTCTCTTCCTGGGGCGGTTCCCCGGCTGTCTGCTGAGACTCATGAATGGATGTCCCTGGCACCTCTGCTATGCTAGCCTCCAGGTGTGCAAGTGTATCTTCGCCGATTCTGGCCGTCTCACTCTGCTGGGTGTGAACGATTGGCCCTTCCTCCTTCCCTTGTCCCACCGAGGGACTCTTCTCCTGTTGGTCTGGCTGCTCGGCCACGTCCAATGTGAGGCCTACCGAACCCAACCAACTATCGATCTGTGCTACTCCGGGTGCTCCTAGGGCTGGAGTCGTCGCCTCAGTGGCCTCCGTCATTCCCCCAGCTCCTGCTGCCGAGGTTGCCACTCCTGTCGCTGTCGATGCTGGTGGTGGTGTAAGAGAACATACTGCTGGCAGTATCTCAACCGAGGCAGTGGACCCTGCCGAGACCGTGACTGCCCCCTGTGATGTCATGGTGGCGAGAGGTGCCCACCCTGGCGATGCTCCTGGTAGTGAAGCAGCTACCCTCAACATTCGCCCGGCTCCCGAAACACTTGGGAAGAGTGAATGTGGCTGGTGTGTACTACAGGTAATTTGGTGGTCTTGGGGAGTAAATCTATGGCTACCATCTTGGTATGTAATCGCCTCGACCCTCGATAACCTTGGACACCTCCCTCCTTGGTAATGGAGGACTAGACTCGAGGCGAGATGATAAGTCAATAGGCTCCTCCTGTCCAGATGCATGTCTGCTCAAAGGGCCTCCTCCTCGATGTTTCCTCTTCCACCGACGCCTCCTTGTGTTTCCTCCTCTTCCCTGAAGCTGTGCCCTCGCCGGCCTGCTTTACTTCCAGTTCCGACCAATAGAATACAGTCGGCAATCCAGGATCCAGGTGAGTGAGTGGCCGCAATCGACCCCAATTGCCCTCGGGCACCTGTGTGTGAACGGCATCAAGGAAGAGGGCTATGGCGTGTTGGGTCATATAGAAGGCCTTATGCCTCTGCGCTAAAAAATCCCTCATCCGCTCTGTGAGTAGCCTCGCCCAGTTGTATACTCGGCCAACGCGGAGTCCGACCATGAAATCAACTAGCCATAAAGCAATGTCCGACGCTCGGCTAGCACCTGTGAGTCGGCATTTCATTAGGTCAAGCAAGCATTTCCATTCTGCTGTTGCTAAGTGGTTTTTCCGGAGGCCTCGATTGCCAACACTCCATATGGTATGCTGTTCTTCAGCTGACAAGTCACTTCGGCACACCTGCTTGACCAACAGTTCTTTGTGTTCCTGTGTCATCCTCTTGGGTTTGTTAACCCCTATTCCGGAAGCTGGGACGCCAAACACCCGCTCAAAGTCCTGTGGCCAAAATGAAACGGTCACTCGGCAACCTCTGTAATCGATGACTGACTTGTGCGTATGCCTGCAATAATTATCCACCATCGCCTTCAGCCACGGCTCAAACTCCCGAGAATTGAAGAAGGGCACGAGCACAACCTTGTCTACCCGAGCGTGTCGAAGCGCAACCTTCAGGGAGTGGTCGTCAGGAGTGCTTCGCCACCACTGCTTGCACTCGTTGCCGGTCAGGTTCACCCATGTCATCGTTTCATTATCGGCGTCCATCCTTTTTCTTTTCCCCACTGAGGCTACCTTTGGCTGGTGCTGCATAGCCTTCTTGCCCTTGTCCATCTTTCTGTCAGTTCGGCGATTCCAATCGACTTTATAACTCTCGAGACTGCCGAAACTATCAAAATTGCCGAACTGCCAATGAGAACTGCCGAACTGCCGAAAACTGCCGAACTGCTGGTGAGAACTGCCGAACTGCCGAACTGCCAAAAATTGGAAAGTACTGTAATTGCCGTACGGTTTGAAGAGACTAGGAAATCCGTACGGTTTGAAGACACTGTGAAATCCGTATGATCTGGAAGCACTGTGGAAGCCGTACGTCCCTGGAATTTTGTGAATTTCGTGCAAGTTCCCCTGAAATGCTGGTGCCGTACGGATTCTCCTGCAGTGCTGAGGCCGTACGAAATCTCCTGAGGCAATAATGTCGTACGACTGGGAGGAAACCAATAATGCACAGGGGCCGTACGATTTTAAAAAATAGCTCACTGAGGGTGCCGTACGGTTTCAAGACATAGTTCAGCTGGACTGAGTGCCGTACGATTTGAAGATCCCTGACACACTGATGCCGTACGATTTGAAGATCCCTGACACACTGATGCCGTACGATGTAAACCCTGGCACAAACTTCAGTCTGAAATGTCCGTACGACCTGGAGAAGATCAGCAAGGCGCCGTACGATATCAAACTTGGCACAAATTTTTGTCTGGAACAGCCGTACGACCTCCAGTGGCCAACCTAATTGCCGTACGGTGCTGCATTTGGCAAAAATTTTAACTTGCACAGGCCGTACGATATCAACCTTGGCGAAATTTCCAACTTGCAGAGGCCGTACGATTTCTACTGGCAAATAGAATGAATACTGGAAGATGTGAAAATACCGTACGGTTTGAGAGTCCCTTGGATGCCGTACGACCTCAGGCTCTTCTGAATTCCGTACGTCTGAGTTCCGTACGCTTTGGAGACTTAGTAAAAAGTGCCGTATGATTTCCTTCTCTATGCCCTGTGCGCCTCTGCAACTGATAAATTCGTGCAAGTTCTTACTCCCTTCTTTCCCTCTGTGATCTTGCTGTGTTCTGTCTTGTCTCCAACCTATCGCCTCTTCAAATGGCCGTACGATTTGAGGTTTTATATTTATTTCATTTTTTTCTTTACTTGCCTTCACCCTTGGCCGTACGCCTTGCTTCCTAGTCGAGTTTTGGCATCTCTTTATTATTTTAATATTCTTTCCCTTAATCTTTCGCCATTTACTCCCCTCAGTCGATTTCCCTTTTTGCCGTACGGGTTGTTTAATGCTCCAGGCGTTTATTTTAATCTGCCTTACTTTATTTAATTTAATATTTCTCTTGATGGCCGACTTATTTAATTTATTATTTAATTGTTTCTCCCTTCGTTTGCTTTCTTTTCTGACTTCTCTTTCGTTTCTTTTATTTTTCTCTTCTTTTTCTTTTTCTTCCCATTCACCTTGTTTTTCTTTACTTACTCCATTATTTTCTTTTATTTTCATAGCTTCTTTTCTATTTATTTTTCTTTTTTCCAACTTCCGTTCATTCTCTCTCTCCTCTCTTCTCTCTTCTTTTCTTTTTATTTTTTTCCACTTCTGTTCACCTTCTCTCTCCTCCCTTTTCTCCTCTTTTCTTTTTATTCCTCTGACTTCCCTGTGTGTCCGGACTTTTAATTCTGAAGTGTAATACCATTTACATGTGTGTGGTGGCCGTTTATAACATTCTTCCTCGCAACAGGTTCCTATATATTCTATATCAAACCATTTATCCAGTAAAGGGGCAGGACCAATACCTCGAAAACTTCCGTCGACGTACCTTCCGCCGTACTGTTGATACCACGTAACATTGTCGCCTTGTACTGTCGGTGGTCCCGCCAGGTTAGGAATTATTTTCCAGAGTCCATCTTGAGTTGCGATCTTCCTAACCTTTGGTATTTTTCTTCTTTCTCGACGCATATGTTTCAGGAGATCTTCTGTATATCCATCCACCATTGACACAAACATATCTTCTGTCTTCAACACTGTCTTCAAGCAAGGGGCCTTCTTCTCGAAATAAGCATCCCATTGCTCATCAGTCCATTCCTCCTCGTCATCCTTTTGTGGCTCATCTTGTTCTTCTGCCTGTTTCTCCTTTTCCACTTGGGCTTCCTCGTCCAAATCTTTGGCTATATATCCCCGTTTTACTCCTTCATAAGGGGCTACATAGTGCCAATGTCCCCCCATTCGACGCCACAATGCAGGGGTCCCGAATACTGCATTGGTCAAGTGCTTGTGTATTCGTGGTACTGCAATTCCTTCCACTCGTTTCTCTGCCAATCTTTCTTCAATTATTTGATCTCGCCCTGATTCTGCCCAGACATTGTCTGCTACGTATCCGGGACCTCCTAGTCCCCAGTCTTGTTTTCTCGGGCCTTCACTCTGCACAGGCCAATCTTCCTTTGTTGCATAGCCCAACATGTTTATGGCGATAGTATTCTTCTCTTTTCTCTCCTGATATGGCTTTAGCTTCGATCCGTTGATTGCCTCCGATATCAATGACCCATCGAGATTTTCTAACTTTATAGATCCATTGTCACCAATTTCCCGTACTCGGAACGGTCCCAACCAACGAACTTTAAACTTCCCCGGTTTGATCTCGTTGCGGCCGTTATACTTCAGAACTAACTGTCTCGGTCGGAAATTCATTCGCCGGAGATGCTTGTCGTGGCAATATTTCCGTCGCCGTTGCATGTTCTCCGTCGCCCATTGTGCCATCACTCTTCGCTCGTCCAGCTTATTCAGTTGGTATAGTCTTTCCTTTAAACTTTCGGTATCGTCCAACCGATTCTCCACGGCTATCCTCAGACTTGGTACCATATACTCCATCGGCATCACCGCCTCCTGGCCGTACATTAATTGGAAAGGCGTGTGGCCCGTTGTTACCTTGTACGTTGTACGATATGCCCATAGGACGGCTGGTAACCTTTCTTCCCAGTCAGCTTCTTCCACGCCGCATGATTTGTGAATCACTGACACGAGCACCTTATTTGTAGACTCCGCCTGGCCATTAGCTCGCGGGTAGTACGGACTTGACAGGTTGTGAAAAATTCGGAATTCTGTCGTCATCAACCTGATAACATGATTAACGAAGTGTCCTCCACAGTCACTCGTGATTCGAATGGGGATGCCGTACCGTGTTACTATCTGCTCATAGATGAATCTTGCCGTACTTTGTGCTGTATTGTCTGGCAACGCTCGAGCTTTAGCCCACTTCGTCAAATATTCTATAGCGACCACAATATATCAGCATCGATGCAAGTGACTCACCTTCAACGGTCCGATGAAGTCCAACCCCCATCGTTCGAACAACTCCTGAGGCTGTGAGGGATGGAGTGGCATGAAATCCCGCTTCAATGGTTTCCCGACCCTCTGGCAAGTGTCGCAGCCTACCACCCATTCTTTGGTGTCGGTGTGCATCGTCGGCCACCATAGGCCTGCCAAGAGAATTTTCCTTGCTGTAGCATCAGGTCCCATATGGCCGCTGGCCAGTCCTTCATGTGCCTCCTTTAGTACGCCTGGTATTTCTTCTTCGACGACACATCTCCGGAGGATCTGGTCGGGTCCCATCTTGTAGAGTAACCCATTGATCAATTGGAATGTCTTACTTTTTAGTACGATCTTCCTCCTCTCGGCTGGTGGCATATCTCTTGGGAATGTGGATGTGGACAGATAGTCTCCAATCTTCTCGTACCATGACGGCAATATTGCAATCTGGAATAAATGTGCATTCGGAAAATCTTCATTCACCCCTTCCTCAGCAGGTTCGCCCGACCGGATTCTGGATAATTGATCGGCAATAACATGGCTCTTTCCCGGCCGTACGATGATGGTGAACGTAAATTCTTGCAACAACAGTAACCATCTACTCACCCGTCCTTGGATAATCGGCTTGTTTACCAGGTACATCAAAGCTTGGTGGTCCACGTAGAAAGTGAACGGCGTGGCTAGGAGGTAATGCCTGAACTTCTGTACGGCGTAAACCATTCCTAGTGCCTCACGCTCAGTCGTACTGTAATTCCTTTCTGCCTTTGAAAGTAACCGGCTGGCAAAAAATACTGGGTGATCCAACCCGTGTGCTCCAACTTGTGCTAGGGTTGCTCCGATAGCAAAATTAGAGGCGTCTACATGTACGTGAAACTCCTTATCCCAGTCTGGATACATCAGTATGGGTGAGCTGATCAAGCGATCCTTCAGTTCCTGGAATGCCTTCTCTTGTTCTTCGGTCCATGTAAATGGTTGGCCTTTCCTCGTCAGTAGGTCGAGAGGGTACGACACTTGGGCAAAATTTTTAATGAACCTCCGGTAATATCCCACATGCCCAGGAAGGATTTTACACCAGTGACGTTCTCCGGAGCCTCCATCTGTACGATGACTCGCACCTTGTCGGGATCCGTCTTCAACCCAGCTTTGCACACAATGTGTCCGAGCAACTTCCCTTGCGGCACCATAAATCTGCATTTCTTCGGATTCAAGGCAAGGCGGGCTGCTCTACACCGTTCCATGCACTCGCCCAAAGCTTTCAAATGTTTTTCCTTATCGCTATAAATCGACCAATCATCGAGGAAGGCTTTGAAATTACCTACCGACATTTTATCAAAGATGTGGAGTATTATCCTCTGGAAGGTAGCTGGTGCGTTGCATAATCCAAACGGCATTCTGTTGTATGCGTACACCCCATCCTCGACGACGAACGTAGTCTTTAATTTGTCCTCCTCGGCGATACTGATCTGATTGTAACCCGAGAAGCCATCTAGGAAGGAGTACATTTCGTGCCCGGCCACTTCTTCCAGAATTGAGTCGGTGAAGGGAATGGGAAATGGGTCCTTGATAGTCACTGCATTCAGACTACGAAAGTCAACACAGATTCTAATTTGCTCCTTCTCTTTCTTCAATGATATGACGATCGGCGATACCCACTCGCTGACTTCCACCTTGAAAATGATGCCGGCCTCCAGCATCTTCTCAATCTCCTCCTGTACTTTAGCGGCATAATTTTTGTTCATTCTGTACGGTCGCTTTCGTACGGGCTGGGCTCCCGGTACGAGAGGAATCCTGTGTACACATAACTCCGGTGGTACGCCCTTTAAATCTTTGTACGTCCAGGCGAAAACATCTTTGTATTCCATGAAGATTCTGAACGCTGCCGCTTTCAAGACAGGGTCCCAGTCGTCGCCCACAAAAATCTCCTTAGGTTTGGCTGATTCCCCAAGGTTTACTTTTTTCAATGTTGGTTCCTCGTACTTCATGATTTTGTCCTGTTCGAACTTGTGGGCTGGCGTCACATCCAATTCTGCCATACCTTCTTTATATTCTCCGTACTCAGGTGGGAATGTTTCACTGGTCGAGCCATTATCTTTTTCTACTTCCCCCTCCTTGACCTGCAGCATGTGGCAATCCGGGTGGAAGACTTCATAATCCTCCATCTGCCAGTGAAACAGTCCGCTCAGTGAACTGGTCTCATCTTCCGAGCAACTGCCAATCTCCAATACCCCTTCTTCATCTGGTTCCATTGTCTTTCTCTCATCATCGTCTGAGTCTCCTCCCGATTCAGATGCCGAAGATGCCAGATCCTCACTGACGGCCTGGTTCCTCAGATCAATGGTGTATTTCCTCCCCCGATTTTCTATTGAGAGTGTATTCCGCTTCCAGTTGTGGGTTGCCTTGGTAGCGATCAGCCATCCCCGTCCCAAGAGTGCGTCGTACGCCTTTTTCTCCAATGGGATGACTACAAAATTCAGCATAAACAGTTGTGTGCCGATCCAGACCTTCTGTTCCATTAGTGTACCCAGCGGTCTGATACCGTGTTGATCTGCCCCCACAAGGTGGAATGTCGGGGGCCAAAGAGTCGGCTTACCCAGACACTTCCAGGTATCTTCTGGCAGTACGTTTACTCCTGAACCACCATCGACGATAGTGTTAGATAATTTCATGCCCAAGATTTCCATCTCGACGACGGCTGGTTTCCTCCCGATGCTTACTGCGAGTAGCATTGGGTCTGCAGTCTCGGCTACCACTTCTGGCGTACATTCCGTACGTTCTGGTGAACTCTTCGGAAGGTTTTCTTCAATAGCATTTGTCAGTGCTACTTTGAGATAAGGCATCGTTTGCAAAAGATCAGTTACCTTAATGGGTACGGTTGTGTGAAGCACCTGCCGTACGATATTCTTCTCCGACTCCGACTGTAGCAACGTACTGGTAGCTTTATAGTTCTTGCCTTCATCCGCCATTGCCTCTGCTACTTTTGTCTTGGCCTCCCGAAATCTTTCTTTCTCCGTACGAGGGTCTGGATAATTTGCCCGTTTTGACTGCGCTCTCGTAATCGCCAAGACTTCCTCATCGGCTACCTCCAGCATATTGATACTTCCTTTTTGCTTCGGACAGTCGGTGTCTTCATGATCACCCGGTCCACACCACTTGCACAGTTTTCCCCCGTTGCCTTGGCCGCTCTGACAATCCCTCGCAAAGTGACCCCATTCATTACAGTTCCGGCACTGGATCATCGGTCGTCCTTTGCTATCGTACTGAATTTTGCTTCTCGGTGTATTTCGCCGACTGTTGCGGTAGCCGCCAGGGGATGCATTGTTGTTCTGTGGCTTCGGTGGCGTGGTTGGAGGGGTTGACTGTTCGCCTTGAGTGAAGAATACTTGCGAACTTTTGGTTTTTAAGTTGTATGGGCACTCCTTGACGGAGTGTCCCATAACCTGGCAGATGTCACAGAATAACTTTTTTGGGCAACTTGCCTTTGTGTGACCTTTCGTTTTACAGTCCGTACACCATAATTCATTGGCTTCTTTGGATCCTTCCTTGTCGGCTTTGAGTTCTTTCATTATCCGCATCATATCCCGCCGAAGGGCTTGTACGGTTGCCGATTCATCGTCACTTTCCTCGGCACTCTCGTCGTCATCCCTCTTCTTCCCCTTCGAGGAAGTCCTATTCTCACTTTCAATATCCATCGCCCGATTGTATGCTTCGGTGTACGAGGATGGCGGTACTACTTTCATTTTTCGCCGAAGTGAGGGAATCAGTCCTTCAATGAACCATCTTTTCTTTAAACCGTCTGCCGGCTGTGCCTCCAGTTTTCCTATCAAGTCTTTCAACCTCCTGTTGTAGGTCCGTACATTCTCGTGCTTGCCTTGTTTGGTATGATAGATTTCCGTGACGATCTCACTATCGTCCCGTAGGAGTTTGAACTCCGCTTCAAAATTTTGCTTCAGGACCCTCCATGTGGCTCTCTGCGCTTGGTCCAATTCCGAGTACCAATCAATGGCACTATCTCTGAGTGTTGCTGGAAATGCCTTCAGCCACTGGTCGGGGTCATCCTGCCCGCTGGCTATCCAGATTGTCTCACATGTCTTGCAATGCCGTACGGGATCCTCAGAGCCATTCCCCATGAATTTCGGCAACTTTTGCCGATCCGGATGAGCCATCTTTACCGGTTGACCTCCTTGTTGACCTCCTTGTGTTTTGGACCCGATCAGACTAGTGGATTCCTAGCTACGTCCCTGTGCGTCACCAGCACTCTTGGCCACGTACGAGTCACTTCCACGTCCTCCATCAGCGTCCTCAACACCGTGGGTCTCCTCAGGATCCCGCCGATGCTCTCTCTGCCCTGGGGTCTTAAGCTCTGGCCTTCCCCTTCTTAACTCGTTGTCGTCGTCCGAGAGGGACAACTCTCGAAATCGTCTGATGTTGCTATTCAAATCATCTTCATTTGCATAAAGGTTATATTTTCCTGCGTGTGGAGTGCTGAAAGGGTCTTCGTCCCTTCCTTCTAACAAACTGTGGTGCGTTCGTTCAATGGAGGTGTCTATTTGTTTCAAATTTTCATATGTTCTTTTTATGCTCTGATTGATTTCAATTAAGTCCTCATCTAGTTCCTTACCGACTTGCCTTAGTCGTCTTCGCCGATTTTCTTGCTCTTGCAGCCTGAGTGATCGCCGAACTTGCTCTTCTGAAGTCCCGTGCCCGTCAGGTACTCTATTCTTGTCTTTGTTCGGCCGTACGGGCATTTAGTTGTTCAAGCAATCATTGCTGGTTGCCGGAAGTGCGGCGCCGACTAGTATCACGTTCTTCCTCTTCCCGTTTGTTTCGGTCTTCACAACGTTGCACGATTTGCTGCCTTCGGCGCTCACGGGTTTCTTCCTCTCGCAAGTCTTGCAGGATAATGAAATGGCGGGCCAGTAACCTGGGCATGCGATTCAGGAGGTGGTTCACCTCGTCGTTCACTTCCAGCCGATCCCAGATGACTTCCTCAGGAATCTCCCGAATGAGGGATTCCCTACGCACGTGGTCACGTAGTGATATTTTCCACAAGTTTACCAGATCTTCCGTCAATGAGTCTTCCCGTTCCTCATTAGCATTTACAGGTTCTTCCGCTGGTTGACCCATTACGCTGCCATGGTGGATGATGCCCTAGTCCGTTCAGGCAACGGCGCCAAATGTTTGCCTACGGAATGGGATTCAAATCTTACGTACTACTGGCAAACTGGTAATGTGCAGAACATAGGATAAAACAGTAAACTGAAAGATATCATATTTGAATACCAGAAACTTTATTCATCATCAGAAATATCATGTACAAAAGAGTATCAGCAGTGATTGACAATAAACATCGGCCTCAAAGAACTCATTCATAATCATCTCCCGACTATCCCAGCCCGACTACATATAACGCTCGGCGGTGGTTAGATAACCAACCGACACGACGCTTCATAACAACATTAACATTAACATAATCGGAACATGCTTTCCCGAAAGTACATGACATTATTATTCTTTACTAATCTATAGTTTTATTAACAATTGGCCGACTACGACCAAGGCCGACTACGGCCGACAACCAAGTAAAATATATGACTAACACTAATCAGTTAACTAGAAAACTACCATCAGTTAATTGAACTAAACTAAACAAATGACGTTTGCAACATGCAAGTCCTTATTGAAATGAAAGTCAATTGATAACTAACATCAGTAAACTGGATCCTAATTGAAAGTCTGACCTCCTCCAAAAATATCCCCGAAGATGAGATAAGCATGCGTGTAACCAGCAATTATAACTCAAGAATGATGTTGAGTTAACTGCTGCTTCTGACTCTAACCTCAAGAATAACTAGGGATCCATCTGTCTGTCTACTCCAAGCCATCATGGGCTATCGCCTCCTCCATGAATTCGTTAATTGTCTCATCTTCTGGCACTCCGACGCTATCTACAGTGATAGATTGTTTGCTCAACTCCTCTCTATCCTTGATCATCTTTTGGCACTCTTTGACTTCCCCAACTAACTTGTCAAAGCTTGTTGACATCACTGAGAAGTGATTCAACTTGGCCGCCACAGGATCACCATCAAGACCCTCATGAACTAAGTTTTGGAACTCAGTTTGCACAGTCTCGAGATCATTCTAAGTACCATCTTCACGAAGATAATGGCACGGGATTTGAGTGATGAATCTACTCACAAGTTTGAGTGCTCTAGCAACATCTTCTTTGATCGCAGCCAAATTTGTAGAGATTCTCTCATATGTTTCCACTTTGAAGAGGTGTTGTTCTCTCCAAGCAAAAAGCTTTCTTTTATCTTCATCTGCTACAACGGTGTTGTATGCAACTGCCAACTAGGAAATGAGAATCAGGTCCTTCGATTTACCCTTTGCCATAGTCAATTCGAATTGCTGGATTCCTTGACAAAGATCATGTGCATCGTACCTCAACTGATACAACTCTGTGAGGAGGTATTGGCCTGCAATAATGAAATCTTCAATCTAGTTGTCCAAGAGCTTCCCACGATTGACTAACTGACCTAGTTTTTGTTGATCTACAGGTGTCTCTTGAAGTTGTGGAAGAATGGCTGCAACAGTCAAGGTTCCATGAATAAGATCCGAGATGTACTACCGGAGTTGCTTGATTTCAGCCTTGAGGGATGCCTTGTCTTCTTCGTCTTTCATGAATTGCTCTTCAAGATTACTTGCAGCAGCCTTGAAAGGGCTCACGTCCACGTGCCGAGTGCTCCTGCCAAGATTGGCTTTGATGAAGGTGAATCACCAACTTCAACTTCATCCAGACTCTTTCCCTCTGGTGGTGTAGCAACCTCAACAACAATCTCTGCTTCAGGAATCTTCTCTATATGCACCTGCTTCTTGATCTTCTTGTTTGATTAATCCTGATAAGGACTGCCAAACTCAGATAGATCAAGCTGATATGAAGGCTTTCTTCTCCGTCTTCCCAAAGTCCTCTCGAGCCAACACAAGTGATCAATGTTATCCTCTCAAGGAGAAACTGCTATTGCTGTGTCAACTACTAGTGGATCAACTGGTATTAAGGCTTCCCGAACGAGTGATTCTGGCTTTGAGTCAATATCAATGGGAGGTGACTGTGGTGAAAATGGTGAACCGGGAGATGAAGAACCGCCTTCGACTTGCACCGCTGATTCTACTGGAACTTTCGACGCCTTCTCAATTTGCTTTCGCTTACAAGTGCTCCTTCCTTTGGTGTTCCCACTAACTCTGACACCTTCAGGCGGTTTCATGATAACCTTAACTGGAGGCCTCAACCTTGAGGTAGAAGGTAATGAAGAAAACCCCATTGGCGGCTCTATAACTGGAACTATCCTTCGCTTTCTCTTGCTGTCCAAGAAGTACATGCTAGTTTTGATAATTGCTCTTGATAGGTCCTCAATTGAAGTACTCTCCCTGGCGTACCAATCCGATTAGTGAAGCGGCTGGCGAGCAACTTGATCCTTGACGAATGTGCTAAGCAACACCTCTCCGTCATCATCTGACAAACCCTCAACATCCTTTGATAGGAAATTGGCAAGCCGAGGAAGAGTAAGTCTGCATTAATGACGTCGGCGCATTTCAAATTCATCTTCGTAGTTGACCCAAAAGTCCTCAAGTGTTGACTTGTGTGAATTACTTCGCTCCAACCGAGCTGCATAATGACCCAAAGGATCATAGGAACGCTTCTCAATGAGATACTTGAGATGGAGTTTGGACAACTTGTCGGTCATTAACTTGCAATCAGCTGCTGTTTTGCACTTGTATATACCTAGTCCAAATGGAAAGGTAAATGCTGGCTTGTGCCGATTGCGAAGAAAAGAGTGAACCTCTTGAGCTTGTCTCAGGAACTCCATGAATAGGACCTTGTTTGACGAGTACCTCGGTAGCATCAAAGGTTCTTCGGTGTAACCATACACTTGAATATATGTGAAAGTGGGAAACTGGATAAACCAATCCGTCCAATTCTCCATTGCTGATTTTGCCTCTGGTGAAATTTTGATGTGCATCTCATTATCAAGGTCCCTGACTGTCTTCATTAGGAAGTGATCATTCACCTGTTTGAAATCTTGTTCAGCCTTCGAGAACTCCAATTGTGAGTAATATTCGTGAACATGCTGAACACCAAGAGTTCCATTGGTCTTGAAAGTTCTAAAATTTCCTTGGAATGCAATTAAGTAGACTAGATAAGAAACCATGTGAAACTCGTGGATTTTAAGGAATCCTATGATTTGTTGGTGAAGACACTCATTGATCAACATAGCCCAGTCAAAGTGTTCCTTATTGTCGATAATCCGGGAAATGACATAGAACATCCATGGTCAGAAAATATGAGCTTCCTCTTGACCTGTAACCCGATTGAGCAAAGTAATCAAGATATCAATCTCGTCCTTGAACTCTCCACGCCCAACCTTCTTTGGCAAGTTGGTCTTCTGTTCTTTTAACCACCTTTGAGCAACCTTTCTCTGAGATATTTCTTTGTCTCCATGCCATATCTTGTCGCAATCATCCATGACTATGGCAAAATTATCTAAGCGGGGTGGAATGGCAAAGCATTTCTCAACTTCTCTTGGCTTGAGGCTACAAATGACTCCCCCATCTGCTGATCGAATTTGTCTTGTAGATGAGTCGTAATGCTTTATGCATGCAATGACGAACTCAATATCAGCCACTGTGATGGGAATAGATGCCGCTGCCAGCAATCCAGAACGCTCAAGATTTTTGACTGTCGTGCTGCTAATGCCTTCCAACGTGCTCAATTTGACCACTGGATAAATATGACCCAAGTTTGTGTCAAAGGTTTTCGAAAAGTCGTGAACTAAGATCGATTTGGCCTTGTATTCTATTGGGTTGAATTGCATTTTGAAAATCTGGACTTTTGATTGTAAAGTCGGATATGTTTGGACAAACTTCAAAAAAAGCTAAAACTGGTTCTAGATGAGGCTAAAAATAGCCGGTTGAGGGAAAATTTTTAGGAAATTTTCTGAAATGTGGGTTTTGTAGAGAATTAAATTCTAAGCAAACCTAGATTGTCAGAAACTTGAAAAAATGAGTTTTAGCAAGGCATGCAAAGGCTTTTCAGTGGAGAACTATAATGGCTAGAGGGGCTCCAGGGGACAATTTTTCATGAGAAAAACTAAAACATGGGTTTTGTAGGCAATGGAATTCTAAGCCAACCCAGATGATTTGATTTTGGAAAAATTGAGTTTTAGGCCCACATGTAAAAGAATCTCTGGAAAAAAGCATAATACTTCAAAAATGTGAAGTAACGGGACAATTTTCTCAAAAAATTTTGGAATATGGGTTTTGCTGTTGATGCTGAAATATGTGAACCCAGATGATCAGATTCTGAAAATTCTGCCGTTTACTTTGACATGCAAGAGAAAACCTGAGACAATGATAGAAGAATTTTAGAGATAGAAAATAGAAGTTATTATTCTGCCTTTGAAAATCACGCCTATGCTTGAATTCGATTTGATGAAGTTTGGATGCATGCATTCGAATGATGATGTCTGAAAAATAAATCTTTTGAACAATTTGGACCTGGCATTGCGAAGAACATTGAAAAATATCACCTGTAGCGCCTTCAGATCTTTGCTTGCTCGAGAAAATGTACGTTTGCCTTCACCTGTGATGAGAATAATGGACGCCTAATGCCTTAATAAATAAAATTTATGAAGAAAGGCGTCACAAATGCATGCAAATCCCTAAAATGGACGCCACCTTTTGATTGGACCTCAAATTCAGTTAACTGTATGAAAAATTAGCCCTAAATTGGGCGCCACCTCCATGCACTTTAGTTAACTGTGGATGCAAAAATAAATTCACCATTTGCAAGCAAAAATTAAGTCCAGTTGAAGTTGACTTGAGAAGTGCAACTGAAGATTTAATATTATTTAAATTCAATTAACTAACTCCACCGTTTTTGGGGCAGCCCATGCACTTGAGTTCAAAAGTCAAACTTTGACTTTGGCGTCACCTTTCCAAACAGCCAAATTCTTGAAAATTTCAATTTGCAAATGTCACCGAGGCCTATGTTTGATCACTAATTCTGATTGACTGATGTATCCAAAAAACTAGCTGGCAGTTTCATTGAAGAGCAAGATCAAAACTGACAAGAAACTCGTTGAGGATGCAAACCCTAATTTTGACTTCTAAGGCTTCAAAATTCAGGGTGCCCCTGGCATCTAGGGGCGCTTTTAGCTTCAAACTTTTCATGCATTTTCATCTTTTTGAAGGTGATTTTGACCTTACTTCATCTCATGTACTCCGACAACTTACAAAACTTCAGAGCTGGATGACAGGCTCACCGTGGAGCCGGCTGAATTCTGAACATGAGCTCTTGGAGAGCACTTTTCCTAAAAACATCATTTGACAGTTGAAAATCATGGGCGCCCCTAGCCTCCAAGGGCGCTTTTTCTCCCAAAGATAGCCATTTTTTCAACTAGCTGAAAATACACTTAAACCTCGGTTGCAGGCTGCTGACAAGTCCTTTGACCTGGCTGAGGTATGCAACGGAAAGCTGGAAGTGTCATGGACAGGATGAGTATCTGAGATGACCCAAACAACTGCATTTGAGGCTTGAAAACCTTGGGCGCCCCTGGCCTCCAGGGGCGCTTTTGCTATTTCTTGACATTTTTGACCATGATTAAACCTCATGTTTGACTCTTGATTTCGACAGTTCAACAACTCAGATTAACCCGTTGACGGATTCGTTGCGAACCCTGATCAAGTCTGAGACAAACATCTTGGGTATCATTTGGTCAAAAACCGCCATCTGGTACCTCAAAAAGATGGGCGCCCTTGGCCAGCAGGGGCGCTTTTTGCTCCAGTGTTAAGTCATTTCTTTAACTCCCCCATTTCTTGTTCAATCTCCCATTTCAGGTGTTAGATCTTTCAGGCTGGCTGGTAGGCTCATCGTGAAGTTGACAGTATTCTGGAGAAGTCTTCTTGGAAGCGACAAATCTCAGAAAGTTGATCTAAGCCTCTAAAATCTAGGGCGCCCTTGGCCTCCAGGGGCTCTTTTGTCTCCAGAGTTAGATGATTTTCACCTCAACGAAAATCCCCTCTGAGATGAAACATCATTTTGAATGTATCTTGCCATAGAATCTTTTTTGGAGTGTTTTAAGCTTAGATTTCGACACCTGGTCTTTGGCCATTTGCCATTGATGACCTTAGAGGTCCTAACTTTTCACCTGAAAAAGTGAAAACTACCCACTAGACTTAAACTGAATTTTAACTGAATCTGACTTCACCATTGTGATCGTGAAGTGAAATAAACCAATCAAAACAATTTTCAATCAATTTTGACAAGTTTCAAATTTTTTAGGGTTTTTGCCTAAAAACAGGGGTCCAAAAACCCTAATTTTCAATTTTTTCAAATTTTTACCAGTATCTTACAAACATCAAACTGACTAAAAGCCCATAATTGATTTGCCCAAAAACTATGTTTTTGACAACATTTTTACAAGGTTTAAACCATTTTAAGCAAAATGCCTTAATGAAGCAAAAAAAGAAATATTTGGTTTGGGTACAATAGAGATAAGGGCGTGTGGGCAGATTGGCCAGGATATCCATGATGTTCATATGGATGCTTTCTGATACTTAAATACCATGTATCTGAGGGGTCATATATGCTATTAAATTAAAGATTGGCTAGGTGTTTCATTTCCAGTTGCTAGGCGTCACCTGAAAGGAGCTGTTGTGACTGTGGTGTCCAATATTTTTAGACCATTAGAGGCTGCGTATGTATTGGAGTTGTTGCTGCATTGAAGACTATACTTCATTCTTGGTCTGGCATCATCTTTCAAGAGGTACGACCTGTGTATGGAATGTTCAGGTCAGCAATATGTAATAAGCATTGAATGAATATTGCTGCAACACTGTAATTGCTGTTATGAACAATTTGTCAATTTGTTTGGAGTTAGTAGAATTTAAATTTCAGACTTATCTCATATTTGTGCATTTGAGTCCCTATCATCTGGTTTATGCTCAAGATCAAATCCCAATTGGTATAACAGAAATTGTTTGACAAAAGGTCTACATTGTTAAACTAAAATAATCAGAGAAATTCGCAAATTCCAAATCAAACTGGGGTGGGACATTACACAATCCCCTTTGCAAATCGGGTCCTTTGTGCCTGCCTACTCATTATTGCTGGCTGCCGTACTTGGGAAGTGAATCGCTTGGATAGAAGGCAGCGATTAGGATATTTGGTGGAAGTATTAAGGTCAGCCAATATTAAAATTTAATATTACTGCTGTTCATGACGATTTAAATCTGTAATAATGTTGAATATTTGGATTGTAATGGCTGTCCAATATGAGTGAAGTGATAAAGCTTCTGAAATTCATATATCTGCTATAATTTTCAGTAAACAACATATTTGTTTGTTTCACTTTTGCAATATCATTTGTGCTTATATGGGAGTCAATTGTATGGTAACTTTTTGACAAAAAATACTTGCAAATTACATGGTAACCATTTTAAAAAATGCTTGCATTCTCAAACTGAAATATATCATAAAAAATGCAAGGGGTCTTTATAGTGGTATCGGAGTTGGTATTCCTACTAGCCTGTGGTTTTCATGAGTGATAGAGAGAGTACTATAACAAGGAGATTAAGAAATAGTGGCAGCCTACTCAGGTTCCGGAAGGTGAAATTGCTTCTAGTATTTCTGGAATACACCAAAGATCTCTTTTAGGCAGTGGTACTGACTCCTCTACAGGAGGTAGTGTGCATAGAGAGGCAGAGATGGGTGATAGAGGGAAGACTAGAGAGAGGAAGCCCTTCTTAATGCATTGTTAGCAGAGCAAAGGGCAACAAATCAACATATGACTCAGTTGATGGAGTTAATGACACAAACCATGCTTAATAACACTAACAATAGCAATGGTAATAACCGAAATGGCCATAATGGAGGCAATAATGGCTAAGGGGATAACTCGGTTAATAGCAGGACGCCAAATCGACATGCTACACCTGCTAGTTCCAGGCCTTTAATGCTTGTTTTGCCACCCAGAGTAGAGCCTTAGGAAGGCAATGAGCCTACATTGATAGAGTTGCAGGAACAACTCTGACAAGATTGGGTATTTCTCTCTGGGACTATATGAACCTCAAGATGAGACATATGCCCAACAGGGTTAATAGAGAGCACCACAATGATCTTAGGAGGAAGGTTGGTAAATTGAGCTTGCCCTTCTTTGATAGTTCAGGCAAGACTTCAACGTGTGCTTGGGTTCAGAAGGTTGATACATACTTCCAGTTGAATCCGATGCCATAGGAGGAAGCAATGAAATACGCTGCTATACATCTTGATGGCATTGCTCACGAGTGGTGGCATCATGGTATGGTCACCATGGGCCATGATCAGATCACATCTTATGTGGAGTTTATAGAGAGATTAATTGAGAGGTTTGATAACAAGGACCCTGAACTCCATTTCAAGGAGCTGGCTCAGTTGAAGTAGTGGGGATCGGTTGATAGTTACATTTATGATTTCCAGAGACTTTTAGTATTGGTTACTAATGTATCAGAGAGGAGACTACTGGTTTTATTTATGGATGGCTTGACGGATCTTTTAAGGGGTTGGATCAAGGCATTCAATCCTAGCTCACTACAAGAGGCAATTAGGAAAGCTAGGGACATGGATTTTGCTAATCTGAAGAATAAATTTTAGTCAAAGGGTTCTACCTCTTAGAAGGATAAAAACAAGAAACCATTTCAGGAGTGGCCCAAGAAAAACATAATGGATGATGAGACTTGACAAGAGTTGCGGAGAAAGAAATTGTGTTTCAGCTATAGGGAGCCTTGGGAACCAAGACACAGGTGTCTTGGTAAAGGCTAGTTACATTATATAGAGATTGTATCCGATAGTGAGGAAGAGGAGAAATCTGATCACAACCAGGACAGCAAACATAGTGAGTCAGATGAGGAGCAGTTGGGATCCAATGAGATGCCACTTAAGGTTGTAAAGGGTGATACTCTTGCTACTATGTTTGGTACACCAAAATTCAACTCTTTCAGAGTTCGTGGAGTATTATAGGGGCAAAGAGTCACAGTTCTGATTGATAGTGGGGCTACCCACAACTTTATAGACTTTGCTATGGTTACTAGGAAAGGTTTGCAGATAGTGAGCACAAGGGGTTTAATGTCATGGATGCACATGGACATCAGATTTGCTCTATGTTGAAGGTCCCTCAGATGAGCATCACAATTGGTAACTATATAGTTACTGATGACTTCTATGTGGTGGACTTAGTTGACACCAATGCCATTTTGGGTATTTAGTGGTTACACTCTCTTGGGAAGTATTCACAAAACTTCCCGACCATGGAATTCAAGTTCAAGGTAGATAGTAGGAAAGTGGCATTTAGGGGAATGTCTAATGGATCCCCTAGAGTTGTTTCAGCCAAACGAATGGAGAGCATTTTTAGACATGGTGATGTTGTTTGGGTAGCACAATGTCTGATTTCCTCTAAGTCTATGGATAACAGTCCTAAGCACTACTAGGATGATTTGCAAGACGTTTTGAATAGTTGCAGTGTAGGATTCAGTGATATTCCTCCAGGGAGGCCACTTGACAAAGGATTTGAGCATACCATTGAGCTTGAGGAGGGGGCCAAGCTAGTCATTACTACTCCCTACCGACATCCCAAGAAATTTAAGGATGAGATTGAGAAATCTATCAAGGAGTTGCTAGATATGGGACATATCAGGTCAAGTTCAAGTCATTTTGCCTCCTCTGTGGTGTTGGTTAAAAAGGATGAGACCCTCAAAATGTGTATTGATTATCGCGCTTTGAACAAGAAGAGAATAAAAAATAGGTATGCAATTCCTAGGATCGACAAATTGTTAGATGAGTTGCATGGGGCTGTCTTCTTCTCAAAGATAGATCTCAGATCAGGATACCACCAGATTAGAGTGCGGGACCAGGATATCCATAAGACAACTTTCAGGTGCCATTATGGGCGTTATGAGTTCTTGGTCATGCCATCTATTGCAATGCTCCCAACAGTTTAATGGTAGCTTCTATCTATTGTAATAGATCGCCTTTGGTTCTTTCTTTGAACGACCTCCATATTAACTTGAGCAAGTTAAATGAACACCAAGGCATTATAAAGATAGAAGGGTTTGCGTTCCATCCTAACAAGCACGTCTTGCTACCTCACACCCAACAATGTCCGTTAAATCGTTAAATTTTTCTTTGTCATTGCTGCTCTTGATGCTCCTTTATATCCTACGCCATTCCATCCATTCACCTTGGCATGCAACCAAGTTGAAATGATCACTTTGATAGTGGCTGCTGGGCGATTTCTTTGGCCTGTGGCCTCCTTGTTGCAAGCTATTTAAACCTTGCGATCATAATTCTGGTGGTAGTTGACTTTATTTCTGCTATCCTTGGTCTCCAATCGTTCAGCAATCTACAATTTGCAAAACAGCGAATTGCTTTAATCTTCAATCCCCAGTCTTCTTCCTTATCGACACCTCACAAAAACAGCAGCTTCATATGGCGGCTATGACAGATAAGCAACACTTCTATTAGCAATAGTCACCTTCTGTTTGAATGGCGTGACTGGCAGCGACTCTTTGAGCTTACAGACAAACAACCTTTCTCTGCAATCTGAGATTTATCAAAAACAATGATCCCTTGGCCTTCTGCCTTTTACAGATAAGTTGAGTGATCTATCTTCAAATCTTCTGAAAACTATGATCTGGTGAAACAAATTTGCAATGATCTCTCACTATTTTGACAGATCTTCAGACCTCAAATTACCCTGGATTTTTTTTGCTCTGATACCATGTAAATAAATTTGAGCAAAGATAAAAGAAGCTGGAAAAATTAAAAACAAGATAATACACGCTTCTCTCTTTTCCATTCAAATACATTACACTTATATAGGAGTTTAATCTCCTACATTATAGGAAACTCCCAAAACAATTTTCCCAAATATATTGAGTTGTTTTAAGTTTTAACAACTTAACATATTCGTACCAGTAGTACAATAACTTATAGAACAAACTATAACAAACATAATTGTTTTATGCATAATTATTATATGCATCATATGATGCAATATTCCTAACAATTAGCTGGTTGTAGTTTCTTTAACTGGCAAAATTGAAGGCATATTCTAAGTATTATGAGATCATCCATGCATCTGGGAATGAATGTGTAGAGAAGAAGCATTAAAAGAAGAAGTGTGGGGGCCATACTGGTGCAATGTGAGTTTCTGGGTGATATGCGTATGTTGCTGTAGATAAATTCTGGCATGTTAATCATTGCTGTTAGTAACTCAATCCATTGCTAGTTGAATTAGTTCCAAGGTAGCAGGCATAAATCAGTTGGTTGCTTTCCAAAAGTGGGTGAGGTATGTGCTGCAGGAGTTTATACTTCTTGACTCAAGTTGCTGTGGGCCTCTCTTGATTTTATAGAGCAACAGGAGTGTAATTTCTGAAAGTTTACTGTGAGGAGTAAGCTCAGCTCTGTATTAAGTTTCTACAGCAAACTTATTTAAAACTGAAAGCAAATTTGTCAATGAGCAGATTTCCTGTTTCAAGCAATTCTGGGCGTGAGTCTTTATGAGCAGTGGTTTTCATTAACCCTGCGGGCTTTGCAATCTTTTCAATAGAATTTCAAAGGTTAGCCTCTGCATTATGTATTGTCTATTTTGAAATTTGTTAGCAATGTTAATATAATGCTGGAGACTACTGTGAATGTTTGCAAGTGAGTGCTTAAATCTTGAATTTGGCATATTCAACCTATATGAATGTTTTGAGTATCAAACAAAAACCAGGTACATAGACAATTAAACCAATTCAAGCAAACTAAGAAAAAGGAAAAAATGGGGTAGGATACTACACTGAGTCTGAGACACAGGCAGAGATGATGGTTACACCATCATCGAGGACCTATCTTAGATGCCTTCGCAAGAGGGTTGACGCTGAGTGATGTAGGCTCCTCTAAGCTATAGACTTGTAGCTTTTGTTTTGATATATGTTTGGAACTTTTGATGCCATGGATTTCATATTCCATGAGTATTGTATACATTTGACAACATTTATATATCTAATTGTCTTACTATTGTTATTTCTTTCAGCTAAAATTTGTGTTTATACTTATGCTAAGTTACCGGTTCGGGTACGGGAATATATATGTGTGTGTGTGTGTGTGTGTATACAAACATACATACATACATAAATACATACATATACATATATACATACACATATAGATACATAAATACATACATATGCATATACATTTAACATCAAACCATGCCCAATGTCTCCAAAAAGCTGGCATTTCCTGTTACTGCACCAATTACCTACCTGTTTATGTATGTATGTATCATGTATGTATATATACATACACATATAACATATATACATACATATACATATACATATATAAATACATACGTATGCATATACATTTAACAGCAAACCATATCCAATGTCTCCAAAAAGTTCGCATTTCCTGTTAGTGCACCAATTACCTACCTGTTTATGTATGTATGTATCATGTATGTATATATACATACACATATAACATATATACATACATATACATATATACAGATACATGCATACATAAATACATACATATGCATATACATTTAACAGCAAACCATACCCGATGTCTCCAAAAAGCTGGCATTTCTTGTTACTGCACCAATTACCTACCTGTTTATGTATGTATGTATAAATATAAATGCTAAAAAAAATTACTTTTTTTTGGTTTTTTTTTGGGGCATCCTTGTAATGTTCCCTTTTTCACGAGCATCAGAGTTGGGGGATTAGCCTATTTCCTGACCCTCGTAGGCTAATGGGGTTGTTCAGAGGGTCCCTTGTGACGGTCACTCGGTCGTCTAATTGCAGTGTGATCTCCGGAGTATGGTGGCAGGGTGAATTGTTGTGTTTGGCATGATACTTGTGCTTAAATTTATGATACCCACCTTTTATTTCACCATCCTTGGCCTAGGGACCATGTGTCTTTAAAATGAAGGGGTCATTTTATATTTTTCAATTACTATTCATTCATAAAGTGAAAAATGTTAAAACTTAAGTGAATAGTGCTCACTTTCATGAATAGTAATTTCAATGCAAAAACATATAACTTGAAGGGAAAAGTTCGACCCTCTTCATGCATTGAGTTATTTTCTTCATGTGGCTTGGGAGTTTGGCTTTGGAGGAAGAGGGAGGCTAGGGTTTCCTGATTTCTTGTAGTGGGTAAGCCTGGAGGGGGCTTGGTTCTTCGTTTGGAGCTGCTTGAGGGTGTGAAACACCACCTTAAGGTTGTTGGTCAGTTTTTGGATGCAAAGTTTGGTGACATTATGAAATATTCCCCTTACATTTTTTCCCAAAATTAGACACACAAACCAACATCAAACCACTGATTAGCGTTAGCTCCAAATGCAAATCAACATGGAAAGTAACTCTAACCAAGAATGTTCACCAAGATCCCAATGTGGGCGAGGTGAAAGCATATGGTCAGAGGATCATTAGGTAAAAACTGAACTGAAAGTACAATTCATCTGCTGATGCAGGCATCCACAAGCAGTGGGAATACTCCACTTATTTAGTGGGTGAGATTATTACATTATTAAGGCGGCAAGCCAGCCTTTAAATCCTCTCTTCCACTTATTTCGTGGGGGGAAAGTAGTCCACACAACCACTTATTTTGTGGGGGGAATTTACAAACAAGAAAGATGTTTATTCTAAAACTCAACCACTCAATTGTGGGAGTGTAATCAAGTATAAATTGCAGCAATAAAATGAAATAGCCATTAGTACTACTAACTAGCTTTACAATGAATAGAAATAGCTGCAAATAAGAGAGATAAGCTTCTAGAATGTTCTTTATCCACACTGGCGGTAAACCATCCAGGGGTTAAAGTGTTTGCATTAAAATTCACAAGTAAGTGCAGCAATTAAAATGACTAGATTAGTACTACTAATTCACAGCCTTACAATGAAATAAATCTGCAATTTACAAGTGTTACAATGATAAAATCAATGCAAATGTTTGAAGGATGATTTCTTCAACTCTAAATCTTCTCAATCACCAAATTACAAGCCAAAATCTGAACTGATATAAATTTGATATGACAAACAACAAACTGAAAGTATTGAACCAACAACCTATGAAACATCAAAATGCTCAAATCTACCTCAAATCAACTTCAAAGCTCACCAAAACTCAGAGCAACATTCAAGAAGGATAGACGACTAGCAACCATGAGTTTGTAGGTGCCAAACAATCACCAAACAGCAAGTTCGAAACCCAATACAAGCTGATCATTAATGGTACAGCCCTAGAAAAGGTACGATCTTCCTAGAAAAATCCACACTTCATCATAAATTCTGATTTTCTGCAAATGGCATCGCCCTTAGCATAGAAATGGTTAGCTCAAATACCCATAATGAAATAAAATTTACTCAAGGAGCTGTATACAAAAATCATCTTCAGCTGTATGAAAATCGGCAACACAAAATACTGAAAATATCACCAAATTTTTTCACTTTGATGCTCAATATGCACTTCTGCATGAAGCACATCCCCAATAGACCATCTAGGGAACTATAGTTTCAGGCCCGAAGAATGGAGTAAATTTGCTAAGCTTTCCCTTAGCCTGATTCTGGATTTCAAACCAGCAGCATAGCTTTGCTTTCCAAAACATAACATGATCAACTCTTCAAATAGCAACAATATATAAGCTTCAGTTGGCAAATGAAGCAACAAGAACTCTTCAAATTCCAAGAAGTTGAATCACTTCAACTTCCAAAAGGGACGCCACCTTTTTGCATTTTACTTTTTGAAATAAGAAAATATTACTCAACCTCCTTTAGGCGTCCAACTTCACTTTGCAACAATAAAGCATTTAATAAATCATTAAATGCACAATTGACCCCCTTAATGGCCCCTCTTTTAAAACAACATGAAGTTATTACTCCTAGGCATGGGGTACAACTGAGAAACATGAAATTTGACTAAGTATAAACTCAACTCATGAAGAAAACCAAACGCAAAGCCAAACTGAAACTGATGAATAACAAGATGACTTGAGTTGAACTGCTGATGATGCCACTGCCACAATTAGACTTACTAAAAATAGCCACTGCCAAAAATAGTAAGTTTACTTCAAAACTAACAGAAAACAAAACTGAGCTGGAAGCAAGACTTAATGAAAGTGGAAACCCTAAATTCGCACATCTGAGTAGCCTATGGATTTCCAGAAATAGGCTAAAACCAAACGAAGAGCGTATGGCCAAAATGGGGACATTACACATTAGGAGCTGTTGGTCAAAGTTTTGAGCTGATTTCTGAGTAGGGTTGGCAGCCGTAGACTCCATTTACGTTTACACAGGAGCTGTTCACTTTTTGAAGAGTTTTTGGACTGAAATTTGCAGCTACAACCAACCGTCCTTTTTCATGAGGGTTTCATCAGCAAATAAAAATAAACGCCTCTTCTAAGAGGCTGCAACTTCACCAAAAGGGGGCGCCCTAGAAACAGGAAGCTTGCCATACCGGATTTTGACTGGAGAAATTTGTATTTCAGCTGGTGTGAGCAATTTATTGGGGTTTGTTACTGTAGCAAATCACTATTCACAGTGCTGTATGGCTGTAAGTAAAAATATGGTATAAGATATATGTAGTTTTAAATCTGCTGTAAGTTATCTGTTGTATGCTTCTTATTATGTAATGAAGAAATCATATTTGGCCACTAAATTGAGCAATGTACTCAAGGTTGTTTCAGTAGTTTAGTTAATTTGAAGTTTCCATTGTATGTATATGCTTATTGGTACCTATTTAGCATTATTGGCAAACAAACTCGAAACAAAAGTGAAGAAGTAAAAACTAAAAACAAAATCAGACCTACAAATTCAGTGAAAACAAATCAGCAGAGTGGTGGAACACTACAATCCTTGTGTCCCCTTAGGTTTGGCTGGGTTCGGCCCAAGTTCGGCCAAGGTCCTTCTCGGGCACCTCGGGTTCTCGGGAAGGACCTTGGGCTAACCCAGTAAGAACCAGTAAAGGACTAGGACTAGAACCTTACCCACACAGGTACGGGGGGAAAAATAGAAGAAGCTGGTAACTTACTACTTATGTGATCGATCTATATTTGTGTATGGGATCAAAGTAGTTTCTATTTGATGATGTTATTATCTTTACAGTTTATTTATTAAAGGGTGCATGAAACAAGTTTTAAATCCTTAAAAATCTTTGAATTTCTTGGGTTTTTCTATTTGCCGAGTCTTTGCAGAGTGTGCGCCAAGTCTAGATTCCGAGTCCAAGTCCAAGTCAAAAATTGGCTTGCTGAGCCTGAGGCGAGTCTGAGTCTTGTAACATTGATTGAATAACTCTCCAAAACTCTAGGTTATTGAATAACTCATGATTTTTTCAGCCTTTGATCTTGTTTTGGAAAAACCTTGAATGGTGAGTCAGATTGGTATGAGGAGACAACTCGGTCAGTTTTTTTCCAATTTATGCTTCTATGCTTGTAGGTGCAGGGCACAGACATTTTTCTCTTACAAGGAACTTATTGTTTCAATCATGTGTACCTTATAGACATTTTATGCCACCAATTAGAATTTCACTCACATTAGAAAGAAAGACATCTCCATTTTCCTAGATGATGGGTTCATATATCTAGTCATGGGATCAAGACCAAGACTAATCACAATGACCTACCATCCAAATGATTTCTTCACAAGTCAGTCAATCTGTTATGCTACTACTTATGCAGTTTCTCTCAAATGAAACTCTCTTGCTATCCTAGTGGCATGGCTTAATATGCATTAAATGTGCTAGGCGCAATCTTCAGCTCTTGTAGGACTATACAGTAGAGGTGGAGCCATCTGTGAGCCACTGTTGGCTAAGTAATGAAAACAAACTTAATTTGCACTGACCCTGAAATGTATGTAATGCTGTAATTTTTTCCCTGATAATGTGCTTTAGCAGGCATAAAAATTAAATGATTGCACTTTGCTTTTTTCTACATTTAGAGATTTTCTCTGCACACTAACCTTTTATTGTAACAAGCCTATGTTGTTTTGGTTTAATGTTGGGAAATCTAATTCTATAACATGCTATTTCTATAGTAGTTCTACATTGGTGGACGGATTGACTTTATTCTCTTTTTGTCATACATCTTATGGTGCTGATCAGGCTTAAACCGCATCAACTGTCTGAAGCTCATGAAAGGAAGTTTGTAGATAATTACTAACAAGACCCTTCAAGTTTAGGACATATTGCTATATCATTAAGGATTATTCTCTGGCAAGTCACAGATACAACATCATAGAAACAACAATCTGAAAGAGAATATTAGGTAACTAAAATCTCACACAAATTCAAGAACAAGACCTATTTCATGGGAAAGAACACATCAAAAACCTCCCAATTGTATGTAATACTGTTATATTTCTCTCAGATGGGTCTCTTTATAAAAAATTTCTGATTCCTAGGTGTAATTCATTACCAAACAAAAATGAATTCTCTGCAGGGCAAACCAATGGCATTTAGAAAGAAAAGGTTGTAGGAAGATGATCAACCCAACTTCTCTTGCTTGTCAACTATTTCTGAAAATGCTTTTGGACTGGGTGTCAATGATATATATATATCAAATTATCAATATGTCCGAGGAGCAAGTAAAGATGTTTTTTGCATGATCTGAATAAACTGATTATTGTAGCATTGAATTCATGGCCAAATTGCTTTTTGAAGTGATGACTATCAAGTTATTTTGGGTGATGATTTTTGTAACTTGCTGAAGTTAACTGAATATTGCTATATTATAATCTAAAGCTTGTCTGTAGATTCTGACAACAGAAAACTGTTGTCAAATTAACTTGTATATTAAATTGGGATACTCATGCTGAGCTAAGGAGAAAGTTTAATTTGTTCTGTGAACAGAGGCATGCCCCTTTTGCAGGCGAGTGAGAGAGGCTTTGACTGAATTAGATCTTCCTGCAGAAGTAAGTAGATGTTGCAATCTTGTTTTTGTTTTATTATCAAAGGATATTAATCATTAATTTGAAAAAGTAAATGAAGTCAATACAAAGATGAGTCATAGGAGGATCTGAATTAGTTTATTTCTGTTAAGAGTTCCATATCTGCTCAAGATATTTCTACTTAGTTTTTAGAGTTAATGAAAAAACTGAGCAATCCAAGAAGTGTATAAATTCTAAAACAGCTACAGAAGGCCATCTGTAGGTATCCTCCATGCAAAGTAGGATAGAGGCTGCAAGACATATACTCGGCGCCTCTTAAAATGTTTGTAAACTGACTTACATCTTGCTAGTAAGTAGCTGGGACAAAACATTTGCTTCACACAGGCTGGTGATACAATAACAGTGTTGTACCCAAACCAATTTTTTTTTTTTTTTTTTGCTTCACTAAGGCATTTTGCTAAATAGAGTCTTAACCTTGTTAAAGTGATGTTAGAAGATGGTTTTTGGGCCTTTCAAGTATGGAGCTTATGTCAGTTTCATGTCAGTCTGATACTGGAGAGTTTTGAGAAAATCCAAAATCTGAAGGAAAATCATCAAATTTTTCTAACTCTAGAGCAAAGAGCACTTTTTGAAAAAGGCTCCCTTGATTTTAGGGGCCCAGATCCTGTTTTTAGGGTTTGTCACTTCCAGGAACATTTGTCCGGGATCTCGCCAGCTTCGCAATAAGCTATCAAGCCTGTCAGCCGAATGTGTTTAGCTCAAGTTACGGGAGATACAACGAAAAATGAGAGAAACGAGAAAATGGCTAACATTGCAAGCAAAAGCGTGCCTCTAAGCTAGGGGCGCTCATCTTTTTGAGGCTCCAAACGAAGGATTCAGATCAAATGACACCTTTGAGGTTTGTTTCTCGCTCAGTCTAGCTTCGCGTTGCACCCTACAGCACGTCAATCAGAGTTGCTGAAGAGCCGGGACGAGGAGGCGAACGCAGGGTTAAATCTTGATTTTGAGGTTATCTCTAAAAGCAAAAGAGCACATTTTGAAAAAAACGCTTGAGCTTTTGGAGCCTTGAATGCCTTCTTTTTGATGATCTCAGGTATTCATCCTGACCGTGTTACGTTCATCTCTCCATTGCCTGTCTCCGTCAAATTAGAAGTTGACTCAGCAGCCTGTAGCCAGAGTTTTAGTGATATTTTGGTCAGTTTGAGAAATGACTATCTTTGGGATGAAAAGAGCACATTTTTCAAAAGGCGCCCTTGATTTTCAACCCCTAGATGATGTTTTCAGAAGAAGTGCTCTCTTGAGGTTGTTGTGTGGAATGAAATCAGCTCCGCAATGAGCCAGTTATCCAGTCTTGAAACTTTGTCAAACAAAAGTTATGGAGGATTCAGTTTTCCCTTCGTACGGAATGCAGATGAAAATTTTCATAAGTCTGAGAAAAAGCGCAGTTTTTGCAAAGGGCGCTTGGATTTTTGAGCCTTCAGATCTTAGTTTTATGGTCTGCAGTCTCAAGGAGTGTTTTGATTAGTTTTTGTCCTGTTCTGCAATGCACCTATCAGCCTGTCAATCGGTGAGGTCAGTCAATCAGTGTCAGGGATTGAATAGAGGCTTCGAAGAGGCTCAAAATCTAGTTTTCATGAAAAATGGCTAAGTCTAAAGAAAAACGCCAAAAGTCAAAAGTTGATTTTTCAAACTGAAAATCACATGTGCACCTAAAAGAGGAATTTTAAATATTATTTCAATATTTGAATTTCGACTTTCAGTTGAAGAGAACGATTTCTGGGTTGTCATCTTCAGTTGACATCTTTGCATGCTAGGTGCTTTTTCAGTTTTGCATGTTTAGTTATTATTTTGCATGTTCACTTAAACTGAAGTGCATGTCAAGATTTAACTGAGGCTTTAATGCATGGCGCATGTCAAGATTTATCTTGAGATATCAAAGGATGGTGCTTTACTTAGGATTTTCAATTGAAGTCTTAATTGAAGGCACTTTATTTATGATTTTTAACTGAAGTGTTACAGCATGGTGCTTTATTTTATGGCAAATATTAAAGCATGGCACTTTATTTAGGGCATTTTGATCATCAGTTAACTGTTTTATGAGCCAATCAAAGGCTAGGCGTGGATTTTTTGAGGTCCAATCACAAGCCAAGCGCCATTTTTAGGGATTTACATGCATTTACCATGCTTTTGGTGAGAAAGCTTATTTATTCAAACTTAGGCGTCCATTATTCTTCATCCCAAGCAAAGAGAAATACGTTTTTCTTGAGCAAACAATGATTTGAAGGTGCTACAGGTGTCAGATTTCAACATTCTTCGTAGCGTTGAATTCAGATTGCCCAGAGGAAGGCGATTTCAGACTTTGTTTTCAATTTGCATGCAGGTTACATCAAATCCAAGTCAGAGATAGGCGAATTCTATGGAAGCAGAACACACAAAACCTTCTATCTTTTGTCTTATTTCTTCTATTTCTCATCTTAGGTACTTTCTACTCATGTCAAAGAAAATGGCAAAATATTCAGAATCTGACCATCTGGGTTCGCATATTTTAGCATCAACAACAAAACCCATGTCTTAGATTTTTTCGAGAAAATTGCCCCGCAGCCTTCATTTTGAAGCTTTGTGTTTTTTTTTTTTTTTTCCGAAGATTTCTTTGCATGTGGGCCAAAATCATATCTTATTCAAAATCGAGTCATTTGGGTTGGCTTAGAATTCCGTTAAGCACAAAACCCATGTTCCAGATTTTCTCGGGAAAAATTGCCCAGAGAAGCTCTAAAACCCCCTACAGTTCTCGACTGAAGAGTCTTTGCATGTCAAGCTAAATGGCGTTTTTTCACAATTCTGACGTTGTGGGTTGTCTTAGAATCATTTTCCGGACAAAACCCATGTCTCAGAATTTTTCGTGAAAATTGCCCTCCGATAGGGTATTTTTAGCCTCACCAGGAGCCTTTTTAGCTTTCGAGAGAAAATTGTCAAAACATAGCCATGTTCACAGTCAACGAACGAGTTTTTCAAAATGCAGTTCAAATAGACTGAATTCAAGACCAAATCGGTCTTGATTCATGATTGCATCAGAAGCATCAAGCTGCAGAAGAAACAGAGGCCACCATTCCATTTACGGAGCCGCCAAAGTTACCAAGTGATTTCGTGTCACTACCTTCTTGAGGATTGCACGTATATTGGACTGAATGTAGTGCAAGCTGAGTTTGAAAAGCTGATTTATGATAATCTTGAAGGAGATCCTGTGGCGTCTAAACTGGAGAACATTTCAGTGATTTTAGCTAGTTTCAAGAAGGCGGCTGAGGATGTTAGAGAATGCATGCATACGATCAAGGAGGGTGACAAGGAATTGAAGAAGCAGATTATTGTTTTGGATAGCATCAAAGTGTCAGAGGACAGAGTGATTGATGAATTCTTGGTCGAGGTGTTGGATCGAGATGACTTGGAATGATCTGCCAGTTGGGGTTTGCAGTTAGTTTTGAGGTTAGAGTTAGGAGCAACAGTTAACTCGACTTTCAGTCTAGAGTTCTCTTGCTGATTTCATAAATGCATATCTCCTCCTTGGAATTATCTTCGTAGGAGTTAGGTTTAGGGTTTTCAGTTAACTGAGGGTAGTGTTCCAGTTAACTTTGCTTTCAATAAGGACGTGCATGCTTGTACATTGTCCATTTAGATTAGATGTACCGGTTAATTGATGGTAGCTTTCCAGTTAACTGTATAGTTTGCTTTATTAGGGTTTAGCAATAAATCTTGCATGCATTGCAAGACTGTAGTTGACTCAAGGTGATTTTAGGGTTCCCTACACCTTTTGATGTCTATAAATAAGAGCTTTTCCTCATTTGTAAATAACTTTTGCATGATAGCATACATGCTGTGCCCACCTTGCCTGTAGTATCGCTATTATTGTATTTGTTCAAGAACTTTTGCACGAGAGAGAAATATATGCTGTGCCTACCTTGCCTTCAATATTGCTCGTTCTGTATTCATTCATGAGTGTTTACCGTTATGATGAATTGTTATGCCACTTGGGTTTCATGCAATTATGATGGTGAATTCTTTCCTTATTTAGATTGATTTTGTGTTGTGTACAATAAAATTGTTCAATTTGAGCTGATAGATGTGCCACCTTGCCTTCAAGTTGAGAATTTGTTCTCGTTTATCGTGTGATGTGTGTGAATAATAAATTGGTTTAGATTGAGCTGATAGATGTGCCACCTTGCCTTCAAGTTGAGAATCTATTCTTGTTTGTCGTCAGATAATCATTCCTGCTTCATTTCCTCATGCTCTGTTTTTTTGAGGAAACTGGATAGATTTAAAGTAGTTAGCTTAGTTGTAGTTAATGATCTGTGAAACCAGAAAATACTTAGCTGCAACGTATAGAGTTTTCATGAAAGCCTTGTACCTCTTACAGCTGAGACAAAAAGACATGATATAGTTTAGTTTATTTCCTTTTTCAAGCACTTTTGTCTGGCACAACGAGGGAGCTTCCCCTCCTAATTTGAAGAGCACTCATTGCGTAGTGTGCGTAGCTGTCCGTACCAACTTATACTCTAGAGGTGTTAGTTGTTACGCCAACAAACAGTATACCCAAACAAAAGGCATTGTGTCATTAGCAGAATGAGGCAAAGGGAAGGGGATCTGACTGTGATGCTAGTTGCTTATAGACTCTGTTGTCTGCACTGAGTAAAAAGTCAATTGTTATTCTAATCAACAAAAGTAATTTATATTTAATATAATTGAAGATTGCAAAGTCCCTTATTAGAATTCATTTTCCTGCATAAGCCATTTAAATTGAGTGTTCAATTTAATCTAACCTTCCAGAGGAGCACATTTAGCCACAGGCTCTGAAGGAAAACCTTATCAACCGTGCTCAGGAAAATGAAAGGGACACTTACCTTGAGCTGCTGAATCTGTAGCTTCTGAGCAAAAAGAATGGACACACCATGTTGCTGTAGAACAGTCCCAATTAATAATCCATGATGTCATCCTTCCTTCCTAGTTTATTATTCTTACCTTGTTGCTACACTTGAGGGCCAAGGCAGGTCGGACAGAACCTCATAGAAGATGATTTTGCACATTTTCATCCTTCCAATTGTTTAAGACATTCAGTTTGTGAGTATCTTTCTCCACCATATTTCAAGAGAATAGAATTTGCCTCTGTTCATCCTTCACTTCTGTTTATCATAGAAGATGATTTTGCACATTTCCATCCCTCCAATCGTTGAAGACATTCAATTTAGAAATACCTTTCTCTGCATTATATCAAGAGAATGAAATTCATTCCTGTTCATCCTTCACATCTGTTTATTGAGAGATCACTAGATTTTTTGAAATTATATATTACTGTAAGGATGGGATTCTCCTGGCTTTGATCTCAAGGGGTGAACTTCTGATGGGTTTTGTTTCATTAAGTTTGTCTCATAGTTGCTAAATCCTGCCTGATGTTGATTGATCATCTGCCTTTTCTTGATGGACTGAATTGGTTCTGTTTGGGTTCAGAAAATACTTCTTTTTCATTTTTAAAATTTCAAAAAATTAGAACTCATCTATCTGCAAACCCTTGATAGCCCAGCTGACATGCTCTGGTAGGCCCAGAAAACTCACTACTTCTCTGCAGCCCACAAGTCAGTCACTGCACACCACAACTTGCATACACAATTTGTGCAGGATCTCCCCAAATCTTGGTCTCCATTCCCATTGGGTTTGATTTGTTGCTGGTTCAAAATATCCATGTTTCTGAGCTCCAAATTGCTGTCGGGAATGCACTGTTGTTGTAGTTTTGCATTTATGCACTTTGTATATATTTCTCATGCATTTACTGCACCTTAGCTTAAGCTTACTTAAATAGAGTTTTACCTAGGTTAAATTTTATTAAATGCCTTGATACATTATTTACTATTGGTGGTGGGTATTACACTTCCCTAAGTGGGTAGTGAGTTTAGCTAGGTTGCCAGTTGTGGTATGGGGTTTGGGTATGTCGGTATGACAATTTTTTTTCCTTGGATATGGTATGACCGGATATATATATTACAGCTTGATATATATATGCAATTTTTTTTTTAAAATATATAGAATTGAAAATACATTTGATAATCATATAATAATGCCATTTGAGTCTTTGATAGTATGATACTCCATTGATCAACGATAGTGATAAAAATAATATTAATTATCAATTGATAGATCAAAATTTCAATATTATGTCATATATCATATACATCCCAAGATTGAAATAAAAATCATTACAATTACAAAGTTTAAAAATAATACAATAAAAAATATGTATCTTGGTCTTCAATCTTCATTGAAAGCATCTAGATTGAAGTCAATGCTTCGTTCAACATCATTTGAATCATAAGCTAATGGAGTGCCACTCCCACAAGTTACATCATGTGCGGAGCCTTGGCATTATCTACTTTGACTTTGGCAAGCTATACAATAGATGCATCCAAGTTGGCACACTTAGGTGACATCCCAATTCTTGTTTGCCCCTTTCTTGTAGTCAACTTCTTTATGTGATATGACACACAAGTTGGAATGGATATAGATCAAGTCTTCTGCCTTTTTTGTAGCCAATTGGTTATGCTTCATTGAGTGGATAAAAGACTATGTACTCCAATTCTGTTCAGTCAAAGAACTTGCAACTTGTTGAAATTGAAGAGAAAGTCAGTACAACTTAAAAATAAAAATGCAAAAGAATGGTAAGTACTAAGGATGTTAAAAAAATGCTTACATGTGATAGAATTTTCATTGCAAGAGGTTGGAGGAACAAATAATCTTGCCCGTGGAGGTACCATGTACGAGTATCTTCCTTGTACTAGTCTTGAAGAACACAAATACTATGATCTCATCCTGAGATGAACTTGCCAAATGCTTTCCTAACATTATCCATCACTTCCAGATCTAAGAATTTTTTTTATAATGCTATTTTGTACCACTTAGAACTTCACTATTGTAATAACCCGACCAAATTTTCTATACCAATTTTTGTAATTTCTCACAGTTTTAATGCACAGCCATTTTATCAAACAATTTGCATTCAGTTGGTCTGAGTTTGTTTTTTGACTTGTTTTCCAAGAACATTATGAATAACCATCATAGCATTGAATTCCAACTTCCCAACAGTGATATCATTTCATTTATAGAAAATTATGACATAATGTAATCAACAGAAAGTTATTTTATAACTTTGTGTATTGCTGTTATAAAACTTTCATGCTCAGAAATTACATACAGCAGATTAATCATCAATCATTAAGCAATATTTATAAGTAAAATTGCTGACCTGGACCAGTCAGCAACTCCTTCATACTATAGGCTTCTATTATAACTGTACAGCACCTTGGGTAATGAGAAGACTCCCTTTTCTTAGTGGTACAGTAGCCTATTCAAGTTGCAACTCCCATATTGAAGGCTGCGATGGACTTTAAGAATACTTTGAGGCTGCGCCAGGCAGTGAGAAAGGCTATAAGCCTTCTAAAATATTAATTGCCTCTTCCTTTCCTCCTCTGGAAGGTATATGGCCTCCCTAGGGCTGGCTATGAATGGTACGGTTGGGTTGGAACTAGCTTAAATAAAATATTTGATATTTTTAATCCACCTGTTCACTGCACAGATTGCACAAAATACCCATCCAAACTCCACTTTACACCTTTAGCACTAATATTTCTTTTGATTCTTTCACCTCTGAATATTTAAGCTAAGTTACCGGTTCGGGTTCGGGTATGAGAACTCGGTACGTGGGTACGGACAAATTTTTTTAGGGGTTTGGGTACATATGGGTACGTGTATATATATATATATATATATATATATATATATATGTTGTACCCAAAACCAAAATTTTTGCTTCACTAAGGCATTTTGCTTAATTGAGTCTTAATCTTGTTAAAGTGATGTCAGAAGGTCGTTTTTGGGGTTTTTAAATATGGAGTTGGTGTTAGTATCATGTTGTAATGAACCGGACCAATTTTTTTGTTTTTTAGCAATGCGATTTACAATTCAACACGCACCCGTTAAGGTTAGCATAAACCAAAACGATGCGGAAAGTAACTCTAACCAGAATGTACACCAGGATCCTGATGTGGGCAAGGTGTGAGCATTGGTCAGAGGATCTAATGCATATGCAAACTGAAAAGAACTCTAACCAAGAATGCGCCTGTGCAGAAGAGCATATGGTCAGAGGATCAATGCATGATGAACAGAATGTAACCCTAACCAAGAATGGCGCCAAGTGATGGCGAGCATATGGTCAGAGGGTCCCTAACTACTTCAACTGAAAGTAAATAGGCGGCAAGCCAGCCTCTTCCACTTATTCAGTGGGAATTACAATAAAATCAAAAAGGAGAATTGAGAAGTGCTGACAGTACTACTGTTCAGCTTACAATGTGTTAGAGAACTTGCCAGAATCATAAGATAAAAAAACTTACAATGCAGCAACTGTTTAAGAGACCTCTCCAATACTCCCAAACCCCTTTAAATAACAACTCCTCACACAAATACTGAACTTACTCAAATCTGATATGACTGTTTTTGACAGAAATCACACAGAACAGCAGCATAGCAAATCACTAGAATGCACGTAACTTACTCTAAACTCATCCTATTGACAAGAAATCAAATGCAGATTACTATACTGATGTTGGTGCCCAAGATGCAATCCTTAAACCACCCCAAATATGCCTTATTTATTTTGCACAAACTTCAATGCAACTCCAAAATGGTACAGCCCAGCTGCAAGGGCGATTTTTCTTTATAAAATCCAATAGACACTAATAAAATCTGGAAATGAGCTAGAATGGTCGCCTTTCATAGACAAATAGATAGACTCAGTACCCAGAATGATAGCATTTTTATTTCATGAGCTATGAGTAAAACTTACATTCCTCAATGACATTCAACAACATCAAATATATGACGGAAAATGCAAACTAGAACTCCAAATGCAATTACTCAACTGAAAATGCAATTCAAACCTATTACAAGCTAACCTCTCAACTAGTTGCTATCTTTCAAGCAAGAAGAAGAGCCCATGCTAGGAGGTGTGCTTTCCTTGAAGCGAGTGCCTGAAGACAATTCAGCAGCATAACGATGTAGTAGACAAAACATCCCAAATGAAGAGCTGAGGCCTGATTAAATAGACAGGAGAGAATCATCTAGAAGCTTCAAGAAGGTGCCCAAAACCCTAATTTCAAATTCACCTTTTCCCTCCAAAAGATGGCGTCCTTTTTCACTTGTTGAATATTTCACTTTTTAAAATAAAGTCAATCCTTCAAGTAGGCGTCCTTTTCAATTAAGCTAAATATTTGACTTGTAAAATATAACTTATCTCTCCATGGCGCCTGGACCCCCTTTAAGTCCCCTTTTTTAAAACAACTTAAAGTTGTATTTGCTAGGCAAAGGGGAATATAATATTAAAATATAATATTATAATGAAAATACTTATCTCTCCAAGAATTATGTGCCCAAGGCCAAAAACTGAAGTGCCAGCTGAATCAACCGAAGAAGAAGACCAACTGAACTGAACCCAACCTGTCCACTGCCAAAAATAGAATTTACTAAAAATAGTAAATTCGTGGAGTTGCTCGGAATGCCAAACTGAACATACCACTGCGAAGCCTCTCTCAAACTTCAAGCAACAACCTCCTCAAAACCAGGAAACCCTAATTTCACCATCCGCGTAGCCTACGGGTCTCCGGAATAGGCCAACGGTCAACAGATCACATCTGAGAAGGGGACATTACACATGTCAGTCTGTTACTGAAGAAATTTAAGAAAAGTGAAAATCTGAAGGAAAATCATCAAAATTTTCTATCTCTGGAGAAGGGAGCACATTTTCAAAAGGGCGCCCTATCTTTTAGGGGCTCAGATCCTGTTTTTAGGGTTTGTCACCTCCAACAGACATTTGTTCGGCGTCATGTCAACTTCGCAATGAACTATCAAGCCTGTCAAACGGACCTGTTTCGTGCAAGTTACGGGAGATATAGCGCAAAACGAGAGGAGAGCCAGAATTGGCTAACACTGAGAAAAAGAGCAGCTTTTGAGAAGGGCGCCCATCTTTTTGAGGTGTCAGATGAAGGTTTTTGGCTAAACGCCATCCAGGATGTTTATCTCACATTTGTTCGAGCTTCGCGACGCATCCCAGTGGGTGAATCTGAGTTGCAGAAGTACTTGAACCTGAGGTCAAACATAGGGTCAAATCTTAGTCAAAATATCAAGGAATGAGCAAAAGAGCACTTTTTCAGAAAGGCTCCTGAGCTTTTCAAGCCTTTAATGCCTTCTTTTTGATGATCTCAGATATTCAATTTGTCCATGTTACATTCAGCTTTCCGTTGCCTGTCTCCGTCAGATCAGAAGATGACTCAGTAGCTTGCAGTCAGAGTTTTAGTATTATTTTGGTCAGTTCTAGAAATGGCTAAGTCTGGGAGAAAAAGAGCAACTTTTCAAAAAGGCGCCCTTGATTTTCACCTCTCAGATGATATTTTCTGGAGAAATGTGCCTTTGCAGTGTTATGCAGAATGAGGTCAGCTCCGCAATGAACCTGAGGTCCAGTCCTGAAACTTGGTAAATTAGAAGTTATGAAGAATTTATGTTTCCCTTCGTTCGAGATACAGATGTGGAAATTTGACTAAGTCTGAGGAAAAGCGCAGCTTTTCAAAAGGGCGCTTGGATTTTTGAGCCTTCAGATGTTAGTTTTATGATGTTCAGTCTCAAGGTATTTTTTGATCAGTTTTTATCCTGCTCTGCGATGCACCTGTCAGCCAGCCAATCGGTGGAGTCAGTCAGCCAGTGTCAGAGGATGAACAGAGGTCCCAAGAGACGTTCAAATCCAAATTTTCATGAAAATTGGCTAAGTCTGGAATTCGCATTATGAGGTCAAAGTTGAGTTTTCGAAATAAGTTGACAAGTGCGCCTTAACTTGAGTTCTGACTTCAGTTAGATTGAACGATTTTTGGGTTGTCATCTCCAGTTCGTATATTGGCATGTTGAGTGATCTTTCAGTTCGCATGTCGAGTTAACTAGTTTGCATGTCCAGTTAACAACTTTGCATGTTCACTTAACTAAAGATTATGTTTGAAAGTCAACTTAAGTTTACATGCATGGCGAATTTTGGTTGAAATTGTGAAGACTTTGTGAAGTTGGCGAATTCATCTTTGTCAACTGGAGTTCTGAAAAGGGACGCCATATTAAGATTAAAGAATGAAGCATGATTGTGTGAAGTATGGCGAGTTCATCTTTGTCAACTGAAGTTTCCAAAAGGGACGCCATATTTAGAATTTTTAAAAGATTTAAAGCATGAGCATGAAATTGGCGAATTTTTATTGTCAACTGAAGTCTTAAAAGGGATGCCTTAATTCTTAAATTGTAAATTTAGTGAATTTTGAAGTATGGCGAATTCAACAAGAATTGTCAACTGAAGTCAAAATCGCATGGTGCTTTAAATAAATTTGCAACTGAAGATTGAAAGGGAAACCCTAAAGCATGGTGCTTTATTTAGCTTATTTTAGTTTCAGTTAACTAAAGTGAGGTCCAATCACAAGCCAAGCGCCATTTTTCAAGGTTTAATGCTTTGTACGAATTTCAAAGATGAAAGTCTATTTATTCAAGCATTGGCGTCCATTATTTCATCATCTCAAGCTTCGAAATATTCATTCTTCTTGAGCGAGTAGCAAGCTAAAGGTGCTACAGGTGTCAGAATTCAGCATTCTTCATAGCAACGGATTCAGATTGTTCAGAGGAAGAAGATTCAAGACTTTATTTTCACTTTGCATGCAGGTTTTATCAAGTTCCAGAAAAGAGATAGGCGAATTCTTCAGAAGCAGAACAAGCAAAACTTTCTATCTTCTGTCTTATTTCTTCTATTTCTCATCTTAGGTACTTTCTTCGCATGTCAAAGAAATTCAGCATATTTTCAGAGTTTGATCATCTGGGTTCGCACACTTCAGTATTTGCAGCAAAACCCATGTCTTAGATTTTTTCGAGAAAATTGCCCCGTAGTCTTCATTCTGAAGCTCTGTGCTTTTTTCCGAAGATTTCTTTGCATGTGGGTCAAAATCACATCTTTTTGAAAATCGCATCATCTGGGCTTGTTCGGAATTCCGTTGTGCACAAAACCCATGTTCCAAATTTTCCCAAGAAAATTGCCCCAAGAAGCTCTAAAACCCCTGCAGTTCTCGACTGAAGAGTCTTTGCATGTCAAGCCAAATGACATTTTTTTGCAATTTTGATGTTGTGGGTTGTCTTAGAATCATTTTCCGGACAAAACCCACGTCTCAGAATTTTTTCCGACACGCTATTTTTAGCCTCACCAGGAGTCATTTTAGCTTTCCAGAGAAAGTGGTCAGAACATAGCCATGTTCACAGTCAACAGGAAAGTTTTTCAGAAGGCGGTTCAACTAGACTGAATTCAAGACCAAATCGGTCTTAATTTAAGTTTTCATCAGAGCAGCTGACAATGAAGCATTAAGTTGCAGAAGGAACAGAGATCATTCCATTTAGAGAGCCGCCAAAGTCACTCAAATCGCATGCCATTATCTTTGTAAAGATGGTACCTACGCTGATCTCGAGGCTATGCAAACTAAGTTCCATAAGCATGTTCGTGATATCTTGATGGAGATTCTGGATCACATCTTTGTAATGACAAGAAAGCAACTATAAGCAGTTAAGGATGGTGACGTTGAGTGCCTGAAGACAGAGTGATTGACGAGTTCTTGGTCGAAGTGTTAGATCGAGATGACATGGAGTGATTTGCCAGTTGGAACTTGCAGTTAGTTTCGAGGGTTGAGTCATGAGCAGCAGTTAACTCGACTTTCAGTCTTGAGTTCACTTGCTGATTTCACACATGCTTATCTCATTCTTGGAATTATCTTCATAGGAGTTAGGGTTAGGGTTTCCAGTTAACTGAGGGTAGTGTCCAGTTAACTTTGTTTTAAATAAGGACGTGCATGCTTGCACATGGTCCATTTAGGTAAAATGTATCGGTTAACTGATGGTAGCTTTCCAGTTAACTGTATAGTTTATTTCATTAGGGTTTAGTAATAAATCTTGCATGCATTGCAAGACCGTAGTTAACTCAAGGTGATTTTAGGGTTCCCTACACCTTGATGTATATAAATAAGAGCTTTTGCTCATTTGTAATTAACTTTGCACGAGAGAGAAATATATGCATGCCCACCTTGCCCTCAATATTGCTCGTTCATATACTGTTCATGCGTTTTTACTATTATGATGAATTGTTATGCCACATAGGGTTTCATGCAATTATAATGGTGAATTCTTTCTTGTTTTGTGTTCAATAAACTTGTCCAGATTGAGATGATAGTTGTGCCACCTTCCTTCAAGTAGAGAATCTGTACTGGGTTATCGTGGATGTGTGTGAACAATAAACTTATTCGGATTGAGCTGATAGTTGTGCCACCTTGCCTTCAAGTTGAGAATCCGTACTTAGTTTATCGTATATTGTTGTTTCCAATAAACTTGTTTAGATTGAGCTGATAGATGTGCCACCTTGCCTTCAAGTTGAGAATCTATACTTGTCTATCGTCAGATAGTCAACCTTGCTCCATTTCCTCATGCTCTGTTTTCTTGAGGAAACTGGATAGATTTAAACTAGTTAGCTTAGTTGTAGTTAATGATCTGCGAAACCAGAAAATCCTTAGCTGCAACGTTCTTGGTTTTCTTAACCTTGTGCCTCTTCCAGCTGAGAACAAAAAGATAGGACTTAGATTACTTTTCTTTTCCACGCATTCCAACACTACGAGGGAGCTTCCCCTCCTAATTTGAAGAGCACTCATTACGCAGTGTGCATAGCTGTCCGTACAAACCTGCACTCGGGTGTTGGTTTTACGCAACTTATATATATATACTATATATATATATATGTATTATATATACAAAAAATTAGAAATATAGATTGTAAACTAAATCATTTCATAGTATGATACTTGATCATTGATCAATGCCAAATGCCAAAGATAAATATTAAATGCCAATTGATAGTTGAAAAATATTCAAATAAAATTACTGAATTACAAAATGTAGTTCATGAAACATTGAAACATGATTCAATGTTCATTGTTCAAGTGTTCATCAATCATCAAAAGGATTGTCAGAATCATCATGACTTGGATTTTGAGCGGTTTGAACTTCAAAATCATCATCATTTGAACCCAAAGCAGATCCAACACCATGTCATATGTCATCAATATCACCCACATCATCCATAGTGGCTCTAGCAAGATCTTGAATGGTTGCATCCAAGTCAGCAGACTCGGGTGCTACATCCCAAAGCCTCGCTGCCCCCTGCTTGTATTGAGGATCCTTACGTGACAGAAATTGGAATGAATATACATCAAGTCTTCAACTCTTTTTGCAGCCAACTGGTTATGCTTCACTGAGTGGATAAAGGAGTATGTACTCCAATTCCATTCAGCGACAGAAGAGCTTGCAACTTGGAGAGAAAACCAACAAAATAAAAAATAAAAAATGCAAGATAAATTCAAGAATGTTAAGTGTTAAATTCTACAATACAAGTGGCAAAAAAAAGAAAAAACTTACTTGTGAGAGGATCTTGATTGCAAGAGGTTGGAGGTACATATAATCTTGACCATGGAGGTACCACCATGTAATAGCATCCATTTTGTATTGGTCTCTAACAACAGAAAGGGTATGATTTTTTCCTGAGATAAACAATCCAAATTCTCTCATAACATTTGTCTGCACTTCTGGATCACTTAAGATTCTACTAAATGCCCTCTTATACCCATTAGCAACTTCAGAATCTCTATATGGCGGTATTCTCCCTGGGATAGAAAGTACTTCACTGGTATAGTACCTCGGAGATAGGGCATATGCAAGGAGGTGCAATGGAGTTGTCATCTTGTTCCAACGATGAAGAACAATTGCTTCCACCCTTTTGTAAAAGGTGTCTTTAGGATCATTCTCTCTCTTTTGTATTTCTATTTTTATTTTCTCCAACATCGTGTCCATGCTATCATAGACATCCCCCAAGCATGGTTCATCTGTATCAGCAAACCGAAGCATAGACATGATAGGTTCGGTGAACTCCAATAAATAACTCACACGATCCCACCCATAGTTGCAAGACTCACCAAAAACTCGGCGAGTTAACAAAACCCTGTGAGTTTTTTTAGCTGGCGAGTTTTCCAGGCAATTGTACGCCGAAAAAACTCGCCGTACTTTCTGGAAAAACTCACCATACTTTTGGCGAGTTTTTCCAGAAAGTACGAAGAGTTTTTGAAAAAAAGTCGTGCGATCTGGAAAATGCCTAGACAGTCGGCTAAAAAGGCATTTTGAGTTATTTTTTTCATTCATTTGTGTGCTCTGCTTTAGAAAAAACACTAAAATGATGTGTTCCATGACGATTTGTGTGGCTTTGATGGTCTTAATTTGGGACCCTGCGAGGGGCGTTGCCCCTCGACTGCGCTGGGGGCGCTGTCCCTAGACCCCCACAAGGGGCGTTGCCCCTTGACCCCACTGGGGGCGTTGCCCCCAGACCCCCGCAGGGGGCGTTGCCCCTTGACCCCACTGGGGGCATTGCCCCCAGACCCCCACAAGGGGTGCTGCCCCTTGACCCTGCTGGGGGCATTGCCCCCAGACCCCCGCAAGGGCCACTACCCCTTGACCCTGCTAGGGGCGTTGCCTCTCCACCCCATTGGGGAATTTCCCTCAAACTCCCATTGAATTCATTTGTTTTTCTAGGTATTCTCCACTATTTACCTTCAGTTTTTCAAAAACAATTTGCTATTTTCATTTTGTTTCAGACTATCAGTATCAACGTATTGAGCATTCCACATGACGAGCGCCCAACTTTTTGAAGGTCAAGATCTTGTTTAAAATGTTCAAGCATCTAGCCAATCTCTTCAGAATCAGTCTGGCTATCCATTGAGCTATCCAGCGAAGCTTTCCGAAATCCACAGCTCCGGAAAACAGCGATAGAAGTTGAAATTCCTAAATTGCCAGATGTGAGAAACTTGTCTTTTTCAGGCAAAAGCGCGCCTCTAGCCTGAGGGCGCCCATCTTGAAGAGGGGGTAAATTTTGGCATTTTCAAAGACGGATACAGTCAGTCTGTTCTCAACTAGTCTGCTTATCCAACGAGATGTCAAGCATAGTCATCCGAATCCCAGAACTCTGGTGGCAGTCGTCCAAAGATCAGCTTAAAATGGAGTTTTCACGTTTCTGAGCTTCTCCATTTGTTCCCAGTGCAAGTACAGCCCAGGGGCGCTGGTTTAAAGGACCCTCCAGATGGCGAAATTTGCAGACAGAGTCTTCCTGACATCAGTAATACTCTAGCCTAGCTCCGCGATGCACTATCCTGCCTGTCAATCCGACGTTCCAGGTGATCGTGGCGGTGATTCTACCAAGCACGTAATTTCACGGGCGGACCAACAAACAATTTTCAGTGTATTTCCACAGTCCAGAGGCGCTTAGCCTTTAGGCCTGTCAGATGAGCCCGTTCGCGTTCGAAGTCTTCACGGCTATTGAGCGTAATCATTTTATCTATCCAACGAGCCTAAAATTAGGCCTTGGTTGGCGATTTAACAAATGCGTCGCGAGTCTTTGAGTGTAATCGCGCAAAGTGAAGATATCAGGAAAATGGCCGATGCGGAGGCGGTAATTTTTAAATAAAATCGCTGGAGTTTTGAGGTCTTAGAAGCGGGATTTTCTTAGCCCGTCACCTCGAAGACTTCTCTTAACGGGCCCTTCACGGCTGTCGGGATTCAAGCGGATAGTGCGGGTGGTCATCCACGGCTCCAGATACCGAGGGCGTCAAAGTAGGAATTGCGGGCGAGTTCAACTTCGTCAAAATGACACCGATTAAAGCAAAGAGCGAGCTTTTGTTTTGAGGCCATAACACAACTTCGGTCATGCATGCGATCGTTGGATCGCGATGTCTCAGGCATCGCGATGAAGCCGTTTCTGTCCGGCGGAGGTTCACTAATTCACGGTGGCCGTGGTTTTGAGCGTCGGATAAGCGGTTTGGAAAATGGCCAGAGTGCGGAACGTAAAACAATTTAATCGAGCCTAATTTTCCAGGGGGTTAAGCGATGGATTTTGCAGTAGTGTCTCGGCGGACATTTCTTCCTTGTTGATAGGCTTTAGATGAATTCTTGAGATCAGTCTCGGCATTCTGGGGTCATTAGAAATGCGGTCTTCGAAGTTGGCCAGTCGTGACAGTGCTGTCAGCTATTAAATAGGGAGTTAATAAAAAGTGAAGTATCTTGAGCAAATGGACGCCTATATGCTCAAAAGATGACTTTTCAGAATCGTTGAAGTCTGACGATGAATGTCACAGCTTCAACAAAATTGTCAACTGAAGTTCAGAATATTTGCAATTTTGCATAAGATGGCGATTTTCTATTTTTGGCGCTAATTGCATGATGATAAATATTTTATTATTATTTCCAAATTTGAACTTCCAGTCAGTGGCAGTGGAACTGAAAGGCAGCCAATCAGAGGACTTCTATTCTTGTTAGGGTTTTGAGTTCTTGCAGTTATCAAATTGGTGCGAATTTCTTCTTATTTAACATGGCGCAATCTTCATTATTGTTCACAAAGCTTTCAAGAGAAATTCGATTTTCATTAAGTGAAATTCATATTTTTCAAAAGCAAAGTTTATATTTTTCAAAGGGAAATCGAAGTTTATTAATTTCAAAGCAAACTTCAAAGATAAATTCGTATTTCTTCAGAAGAGAAGGCGCATATCTTCAAAGCAAATTCATCCAAAACAATTCGCAAATTCCTTAAAGGCGTTTTCCTTAAATCAATAAAATTCGCAAGTTCTCCAGAGATTCAAAGGCGGATTTCATATTCAAAGGCGTATTCAATTTTCAAAGAAATTCGCAAATCCTTCAGAGATCAAAAGGCGAATTATCAAATTTCATATTCAAAGGCGAATCCTCAAATTCAATATAAATTCGTATTTTCTTCAAAGGAAATTCGAATTTCTTCATAAACCAAAGGCGCAATTTTCAAGAAGATAAATTTGTGGTTTTTCTAAACAAGGCGAATTCTTCCAGTTCAAAGGCAAAATCTACATCAATTTCCAGAGGCGATTTTACTTAACAAATCTTTTTGCAGGATAAAATTCACAATTGTCAGCAATTTCAAGAAATCTTGGGCGATTTTCACAAGAGAAGAAGGCATCATAAAAACGTCTTTTTCATCCTTCAATCTCAGATTTCTCTCAGAATACAAATTGCATGTTCCTGAAATTGGCAAATTCTACAAGTCTCAGTATCTGGATCATTCTCATATAATTTCCTCGAGTTGAAATTGTGCGTTTGATTTTTCACGAATTTTTAACTTTAGAACGTTCGTTCTTGAGTTACTAATTTTCTTAAGTGAAAAATCTCTGTACAATTGAGTAGAAGTTGAATTTTCGCAAATCTGACATTCTGGGTTGTCTTAGAATCCTTTTACGGACCAAAACCCATATCTCGGATTTTTAAACTGAAAATAATTCTTCGAAAGGCTATTTTAACTTTAGCGAGGCTATTTTTAGATTCAAAATCCTTGTCGAGAATATAGTCCCAAGTTCACGGTCAAAGTGAATTACCTGAGTTCCTCGGCTCGAATATACGGACCAAAGAAGCGAATCGCTTACTCATGATTTCCTTGGGTTGGTTGAAACCAGACCTTCTAAGTATTGCGAGCGATGCTAGACCAGTCAAGATGACTCAATCATTCAGAATATTGAGCAGTCTGGTTTACTAGAGGCCGCTTCCATACCTATCTCCGTTCACTGTATTGAATTCGTGATGGCTTGCATTAAACATTACAATTCTACTACTCGTGAGATAGTGTCAGTCGACGGACGGGTCATTTGCAGTCTCAAACCTTTGGACATCGAAAGGAGTTTTGGCATTCCTCAACACCAGAACAGCCTAGTTGTTTCTATGGAGCAGTGTGCGTAGGCATTTGATGCTGATATGGATAAGTGTCAGAAGAAGATGGCAGAAAGATGGTTAAAACAAGCAAAGAACAGATTGCCAAACAATGTGGTCGCTGATGAATACAAGGATGAGTATCGCGATTCTAATCACGCACTCTGAATCGTGTCTCGGTCAGAACATACAAATGTTTCCGGCCCTTGGATGTATTACATTATCGGTCGCATCATTTCTGGGCAAGAGCATTATGACTGGGCATCCTTCATCAGTGACATTCTCCACAGGCAGATCACTGGTTTCTTAGTTGCCCATGAGTTTCACATGTGTTCATATCTCGTGTACTTGATCGCTTATCAGGGTCAGTTCCGAGGATTAAACACCATGGGCATCCTCAGTGTTCAGAAAGTTTATCAATATTATGATCAGCTTGAGTTCACCAGAGCTGAACGTCATTCCAAGTGTGTTCACGAGGCTTTTCTGACTTATACAGTGAGAAACTTGGACCGGGAATTGCATGTTCATATCTCGGCAGTTGCTAGGGCAGCGATGGATGGATGGGTAGATTGGTTTATTCAATTCCCAACATACACCTACATCCGAGTATATGGCTTCACAGGAAATCCAGCTATGCTTCCACGTTATCCTTCGGATAAGACAATCTTTCAGGAGTTCCTTAGACAGATGCATGATGTTCATCGTCTTCTACGCCGCAGGCACAGACCATCATAACTTTCTTTTCAATTTGGAATGTATTGGT